>JAPFFP010045013.1:0-11943 GCA_026153255.1 Solanum medicagineum | reverse complement strand
TAGTCAGTAAAACAGAGGAAACTCTGCCGGAATTTCGGTAAATTCCTTAGTTGATTTAGTTGTGAATCTAGTTTGGTCTTGTTCGGGTGCCCAATCGGCACTAATCACGACCCCTGGGTTGGGTCGTGACAAGATACTCAACCTATCTCTGTTCCTCCTTATTGTATGGCATAGACTGAGTTAAACGAATTGAAAGATCAGTTGAAGGATTTGTTTGAGAAGGGTTTCATTAGGCCAAGTATATTTTGATGAGGTGCTCCAGTATTATTTGTAAGAAAGAAAGATGGATCTCTTCGGATGTGTATTGATTATAGGCTATTTAATAAGGTGACCATCTAGAATAATTATTCTAGGAAATGTGTATTGATTATAGGAAATTGAATAAGGTAACCATCAAGAATAAGTACCCATTGCCTAGAACAAGTGACTTGTTTGATCAACTTCAAGGGCTACCCATTCTCAAAGATTGACCTTTGTTTTGGTTATCATTTTAGAATAAGTCCGATTCAAATAGCAATGATTTGAAGAACTTCTTTTTACACTACTTTGGAAACCCATCAGTTGAATTTTAGGGAGTATGATATTCCCAAGATGGCTTCTCGGACTAGGTATGGGCACTTTGTATTTATGGTGATGTCATTTGATTTAACTAATGTTGCGCCTGTGTTTATGGATCTTATGAATCGGGTATTCATGTAACCTATTCCTTGACATTTTTATGGTTGTCTTGATTGATGATATTCTCATTTATTCATGGAGTGAGCAGGAGCATATGGATCATTTGAGGTTGGTCCTTCAAACCTTGAGAGAGAATAAGTTGTATGCTAAGTTTAACAAATGTGAGTTTTGGTTGGGTAAAGTAGCTTTTCTTGGTCATGTGGTGTCCGGTGATGGTATGAAGGTTGATCCAAAGAAGACCGAGACCATGAAGAATTAGCCTAGACCATTTGACTCCTTCGGATAGTCAGAGTTTCCTTAAGTTGGCTGGCTATTATAGGAGGTCTGTTGAATTGTTCACATCTATTGCATTTTCGTTGACTAAATTGACCCAAAAGAAGGCTAAATTTGTGTGGTTAGATGAATGTGAGAGGAGTTTTCAGACTTTGAAAGATTAGCTTACATCGGCCCCTGTTCTGACTTTACCAGATGGCTTAGATGGGTTTGTGGTGTGTTGTAGTGCTTCACAGATTGGGTTGGGTTGTGTACTTATGCAACATGGTAAGGAGATAGCTTATGCATTAAGTCAATTGAAGGTGCATAAGAGTAATTATCACGACCCAAGCCTAGCGCCTAAACGTGACACGGTGCATGGGAAACCCGAAGGGACCCCAAGCAAGCCTCTAGCATATCATTACACATCCTTGGTCGCAGAAGCAAGAAAACTATCAACAAGAGATAGTAAATAGGGATAATTAGGTCTAAGGGACAACTTTCATACCATAAACAACAAGAGTCAAGAGAGAGTCAAAGCTCATAGCATAATACATATCATGTCCAACAACACCTCTAAACCTTCGATACTAGGGGCCAAGACAAGCAACTGGGCTCACCCTTATTATAATGGCAATAGGTAATCCAAACATACAAGACATAACCTAAACATAAACTTGAGAAAAGGTATATTGTCCCCGGACTTGAGAACTCACCATAAGCTAACTTGAACAATCCATCTAGCCATGAGGCGAATCAATAGGAGCTCCAATTCCTACATGGTGATATCATGTAGGCATAGAGTATTAGTTAGTACATTTGAATGTACTAAGTATGTAGAATGCAATGCAACAAGAGATAGGCATCATAGGCAAAACACATAATCATAAGCAATGAATAGCATACTAACAATTTGACATGTATGAATGATGCTTGAAGTAAAACCATGCTTTTATAGAACATAATACGAGTGTAAAGAGTGACCATTATAGTTCAATCCAAGGCCTGCCACCTCCTCGAGAGGCGCATGAGGTACAAACCCCTTCATTAGGTTAATGGAATCAAAAACCCCTAACAAGGTTGATGGAGTACAAACCCCCCAACAAGGTTGATGGTACAAACCCCCAACAAGGTTACACGGGCCTGCCACCTCCCGAGCAAGGTGATCGAGGCACAAACCCCTCAAAAAGGTTACCCGAGCCTACAACCTCCCAGATAAGGCTTGGTTATCCCCAACACTATGAGATAATATCATATACATACATTCCTCTCATCCTCAAATAGTTATACCATATAAACCTTCCTTTCATCATCATAAAGTCATTCAATTCATAAGACATGCATTAGACCTTCAATTACTCAAGAAATCATAACCGGACATTTTATCAAACACTTGGTGAGTGTGTGCTGGTGTAAAATCATGCAATTCAACAATGTTATCATGCTAGAAAATCCAATGTAAAACCATCAATAGATACTTGGTAACACCCTCAAGCAATATCTATCAAAATCCTTCATCAAATCTCACAATAGATCCTAGATTGATAGCCCAAAACATAGTAAAACAATCACAATTTCATAAACCCCAACATAGTGTGTAGTGAATTTCATAATACAGAAGACTCATGAGTAAGTCAACTTTAAATCATGCAATTTAGAGTAAAAGAAAACTTTGACATCATAAATGAAAGGAACCCATGAAAGAAACCCACATACCTTAGCTTTTGGGAATATCTTGATGAAGAGTGGAGATGGAGACTTGAAGCTTGAATGAGAACCCTGAGATTCGGATGAGTCTTGAGACTTGAGTTTAGGAGTAAAATATTTAGCTAAGTGTTTGAATGGTTATTGATGAATATTTTGAATGACATGAGGGTGAAATAACGCTAAGCATAGGTATTTTTTCATGTGGGAAGGCTAAAGCCCAAGACTCAAAAGGCTTAGACCGGACAAAAAAAACTGGGCAGCAAAATACACTGAGGCGCATCACGCCACTGACATTCCTAGACACTGGTTTTCGTCAAACTCTGAAAATTTGTGAATCGTTCGCTCTAAAATCAGGATTAGACCCATTTGGAACTCAATTTGACCACTTGATCAAGAATATGAAGTCATATTTTTTAAATCACGCACGAATTTTGAGATATATGAAAATAATGATTTTGGGCATTTTTGAGGCAAATTTTCGGGAACTTTTTAGGGTCGTTTCAGTATTATTTTTTGAATTAAGAATTAGTCTATTAAAGAACCATTGCGCTTGGTTCTCTTTTTGGTAATATATTGAAATGAGTCTTTTATAAAGTGTAGAATTATATGCATTGATGGCTTTTTTTCTAATAGGTACAATTAATAGCCTGGCACAAACTACATCTTTGAAAGCTACATATATAAATAATTTAGGAATCACTACTTTTTTCCTAATAATAAAAAATCTTTATTATGATTGTAATTGAAATTCGTGTGATATACAACATATGATTTCTTATTCTATAAATTCATACTAATAATTAAGATTAAGAGTATAAAAAATTTATTTGACTGTAATGTGGTAAACCATTGGGCACCCATCGCATCTGGTTCTATCTTTATAAATAAATATAATATTTGTTTTAGGCTAAAAATGACTCAAGAAGAAGTGCAAATATGCATTGTTTATATTAATTAATAACCTAGAATAAATATATGCTCTCCAGATTTGTAGTCATAGAGTTGAAGAAGTCATTGGTGGTTCTTGATTTCATGGATTTTGTGAGAGAATAGAAAGTCTCTTATGAAATCCTCCCAAATGTTTTGGTCTTTCACTTGTATTGCTGCTGCAATGAAGTAGATGGATGAGCTTTGGCCTCTTTTTGTCTCGCAACAGCTCGTCAAGCTTTTTAGTGTACGGATGACTCATTGAAGATGAAGATTGAGAGATAAATATTTCACTAGGGATTTTGGATCTTTCCTTTTTTTGTGTTAGGCGATTCTCTTATGAAATCCTCCCAAATGTTTTGGTCTTTCACTTCTATTTTTGTTGCTATGAAGTAGATGGATTAGCTTTGGCCTCTTTTTTTCTCACAATAGCTCGTCAAGCTTTTAAGTGGACGGATAAGTCATTGAAGATGAAGATTGAGAGACGAATATTTGACTAGGGATTTTCGATCTTTCCCTTTTTTTATGTTAGGTGATTGTTTTTTCTTCATTTCTTTCCATATCAAGCTTTTTTAGATGTCTTGTCTATTTGTGATGTTGGGCCATTTGATTGTACTAGAATTGTTTCATGTTTTTAATAATGAGGCCTGATGGTCTAATAATAATTTTATTGTTTTACAAATTACATAAATAATTTAAACTTCACTATTTTTCCTCAATAATAGAAAATGTTCAGCATGGTTATAGTTAAAATTCATGTGATATACAACCAATAGTGAAATTTCATTTATGACAAATTCACGAAATTCATACTAATTTTAAGAATTAAGTGTCCAAAATAGTTGATTTGATTCCAATGAATTCCACTCTATGGAATCATCGTGTTCGATTATATTTTTTCGAATGAAATTTATACTTGTTTTAGATTGATCTGAGTAACTAAAATGGTACAAAATTTATGTTTACTCATAGTGTAATATTTTTATAATAGGAACAAATTTTCTTTTTTGGAAGCTACAAATAATTTATGAATGACTAATTTTCCTTAATAGTAGAAGATATTCAACAGAAATATAGATAGAATTCAAGTGATGTACAGTCAATGGCACAATTTTATTTTTGACGAAATCACTAAATCCATGCTAATTAAGAATAAGGGTCTAAAATGATTTAATTCACTTCAATGATGTAACAACTTAGAAGTCATAAATGTCATAACCGATCATAGGGGTTTAGTTATTCAAGTCTACAGAAAAATTAAAATTTACGGGCAAAATATTTGGACAGTAAGAGAAACTATGGTGTCATAATTTGATTTCCAATGTCATGATGAATCTAATAAAAAAGAGAAGAAAGAAAAAACAATTGAAATATAACACAAGAAACCATTTCGAAGAACTAGCATATGTCAGTAATCCAATATCTAATCAAAATGATAATACAATGTTTTTACAATTACCAACTGAATATAGACCGTAACTAAACACAAATAAAGACTAGCCTCGCCAAAATAGATTGAAACCAGTAACTTTAAATGCAAGAGGCTTACCCTAGTCTTCAAGGTCTAAAAGTTGTTATGCATGAAATCCAAATGAACAGAGTTCTACATAAATACGATATTCTTCTTTACCATGTCATTTTTTACCCCTTGATTTTAAGGTCTACCTCCAAATTTCTGAATGGATCTCTCGTTTCTATTAATGACCTTTGTAGCTACTTTATTCAATTGAATATTAATTCCAAAGGCAGAACTACTTCTTCCAACTCATGCCACTCAAGATCTTCAGTGTCCTCATCTTCATACTTCACCTTGAACCGACCAGTTTCCTCATCAAATTTAGTAACTTTCCCATTGTGATACTTGTCTCCAAATAAATTTTGAACTTCTCTGCCTTAATTCGAACCAGTGACCAAAACCAGCATTCTTATGTGAATCGCCATCAGTAACTATTGGGCAGGGGAAAAGGGTGTCAGCACTTGAAGAAACAGGAGGCAACCAATTAATAACAACAGCTGTCTCTTTAGGTTTCTCAAACACTCCAGGTGATAAAGACTCCTCCACGTTACTTTCTTTGCGTGAAAAATCCATTTCCAGTAGTCCTTCTAATCAACCCTATGAATAGCTGATCAAATTTCTGTTACACAATGGTGTTTCGCACTAACAGATGACAAATGTAATTGACTGAAACATCAATAATTTCGAACACTTGATAATAGATGTTTTTTAAAACAAAACTAGAGGAAGATAGTACCCAAGATGCTAGATTTCGAGCAGCTTTTACAAGCATACAAGTAGCTGGTAAAAAGTGAGAAGTATAACCATGTGAGGAAACTATAATATTGATATATCTAATATAATGAGACTCTCAAATGACCTTGTTGATTAATTGATAAAAAATGAAGCATGGGAGAAGTACAAGCAACGTATCTAGCAATCACATAACCATGAATTACCATTAAACATTTTTCTGGAGAAATTTTATATGAGGCTAGCCCTAAGTATCAAGGTGAGGGTGTAGATGGTCAAGCTTCTCCCACATGCCACAAGTGTGAGAGGTACCATCTGGGAGATTTTTTAGCCGGTTCAACTGCATGTTTTGGGTGTGGTGCGATAAGTCAAAAGTTGAGACATTGTCCATGGATTTCTAAGAATGACAAGCAATGTTTGAGCGGGTATTGGGCATACAACGTAATACACCATTGGAAGACCCAAAATTCATGTCACAAGGGAAAATTCCTGCTTCCCATAGAATGCATTAGGAAAGAAGGAAATGCTAGATGAAGTGTAGGACAATTTGAGGAAGTCAGCAAAACAGATGAAAAAGTATGATGATAGACATTAGCGTGCTTTGGAATTCCAGGTTGGAGACAAAGTGTTGCTGGAACTTACTCCATAAGTCTGGAAGATATAAATAGTAAGACAATTCATCATGTGCTGATTTCAATATATGATGGACCGTTCGAAGTTGTAGAAAAAGTGGGTGAAGTCGCTTATCAACTGAACTTTCCAGAAAGACCGACGATTCACCTACATTTCATGTGAGCTATCTGAATCCTTTTTGAGAAAATGTGGAGGATCCAACAAGGTAAAAAACCAGACATGCTCCTCCTATTGTGCGGACACAGTTTTGGGAATAGATTGAGAAGATTAAAGGATCATAGGACCTTGGGACATAGTAAGAAGAATAGGCAGACAGAGTTCCTATTTCAATGGAAAGGAAAGTAGGCATGTGATGCAACCTGAGAGAAAGGATCATTATTATGGTAGTTTGAGGATGAAATTCTAGCGTACTTAGGATGCTGACTCATCGAGGATGATGAGCTCATCTAGTGAGGGAAGTTTGTTAGACCCTCAGTTTGATGGTTCGAGTGGCTTGATCTTCGCTAAGAATTCACATGATAAACCTAGCCATGTCCCAATGACTTTTGTCACGATTACGTTCAAGTGAAGGAAGTTCTTCGCATTGGTATGGGAAAGGGGTGAAAGGTAAGATGTGGCTAAGTCATGACAAAGGTTGGGAAAGCCAAGGCAAGGCAAGGCTATGGTTGTGGAATGATCGTGGATAAATAGGTTCGAGGCCAAGTGATGGACAAGGATAATGGCTTGGGGAACTTGACCAATATGGCAAGTTGTGAAGGGCCTGGCATGGGCAGGTATGAAGCTAGGCAATTGAGGCAGTGTTTTAGCACCAGATTTGAAGGTTGCAAATATGTAGGTAGTTGGGCAATTTTGGCAATTACTAGCCATTATAGGCTTGTCAGTATTATAGTTAAAGTTTGTAAATCAAATTTTAAATTGTTGCCTATCAGGTAGGGATGTCAACTGAAAACTGTGGCATGTGACTGGTGCTAGGGCCTATTTAAAGTAACAGGTAGACCAGTCTTAGGCAGAATTTGGCCTTGATGAATTTGGTAAGGCTAAATATTTGTGTGTTTTCTTTGTGGCATGAGTTAAATATAATGTTGGGACTTGTTCATTTACATTCTCGGGTTGTCCTACATTTATAGTCATTGACTAAGTGCTAAATTAGATCAAGGAAAATGAAAAAGGCTAAGTCTAAGGATACTAGACCACGTAAGTGTGCCAGATCATAAGGTTTGACCACATTAGAGGCGCCATCATGGCCTAGATTGGGTCGTGACAATACGCTCCAACTCCTTAACTAATTTACTCTCTTTTAAACAAAAAACTAAAGACTTTTCACAATCCTACTCTTAGACCTCATTTGTTTACAATTAATAGAGGTTTGAATCTAATGCGTACATTTGATTTCATTAAGATTTGAAGAATTTAACTGGTCTAAATTTGTTTAAAATGTATTTATAATATCATTAAGAGGTATCTTAGTGTGATAATATTCAGCATCACTAACCAACACCACTAATCACCACTTCCATCTCAACCACCATCACCACTATCGTTATTGTGAACTACCATTACCCTTGTCAAGCACTAGCTGCGTCTGCCATCACAACAACCAATTTTACTAACCATTATTGTTAACTGCTACCATAATTTTCTCTATCAGTATAATTATATCAGTTATCACCACCTCTCAAATCTCTATGGCCGTCGCAACCTCTACCATCACTACAGTTAATTTCTACTATCAACAAACTCTGCCATCACAACTAGCACCGTTAAAAAATACCAACATACATTCCTCGATCACCATCTTCCTCCACCTCTACCAATTCTATCATCCACCACCACTATTATGGTCAATCTTTACTATCAACCACTATCATCACAACTACAATCATCGCCAAATACCACAAATACATTATCAACTACTATATATTCTTTGGTTACAACCATAACAAGCGTCATCATTACCACAAGCAACACTATCAGTCTACCCTTATGGCAGTTACCACAGCACCAACTACCTCCACTGTCACAACCATCACAACTATTATTACGAGCCACTAACAAACTACTCTTACTATAACCACCACTAATACAAACTATCTGCGCCATCACTAATAAGAACAAGTGTTTCAATTTTAATCTTATTTTGATGTTATTTTATCTAATGCTATTTAAATTATGTTTTTATTCTGTACGTATAAATAATTATATATATGTTAGACATTAAAAGTAAATAATCTTACTAATTCAATGTCCAAATTTCAAGGAAACATCTTACTCATTTATATTTGCATTTAGATGCAGACATCTAAATCTTAGTGCAAACGAATGAAGCCTTAATCTCCCACTCAAATGTAAATGTAAACAATGGGAGGCGGAATACATATACTAACTCCTTACGTACATACAAAAGGCTTTAAAAGACATAAAATCATCATCATCATCATCATTACATCATAAAACTTTAAGGACATAAACAAGGTAAAAAAATAAAGTAGTGACTAATC
This sequence comes from Solanum medicagineum, assembly GCA_026153255.1. NCBI lineage: Eukaryota > Viridiplantae > Streptophyta > Magnoliopsida > Solanales > Solanaceae > Solanum > Solanum medicagineum. The sequence continues at coordinate 3,000 of JAPFFP010045013.1, read as the reverse complement.
TCACCTCTAAAGATTTGTTGATGATTGTATCGATGCTTCAACACTGAGAGTAGTACATTTGCTGCAAAAATTTCTACGCACAATATTTAGTGTTTTCCTTTGTCTTTTTTCTAGATTTATAAAGTCTTATAAGTATCTTACGTGAACTCTATAGCATGACATTGACCATGAAGAAGGGAAACATTTCTTAAAACGTCTCATAGCATCTTGCTCATAGTTCTAGTGCACAACACAACCATGAAGAAGACTCTAATCGACACGGTGTGTTGAATGCTGAGAACGTAACAACGTAGTGCTCTGATGCCACGACGAATGGGGAACCCAAAGGAACCCTAAACAAGCCTCTTAGCATATCATACACACATCCTTAGTCGCAAAAGCAAAATAGAACAACATAAGAAATGTAAAGAAGGGAAATTGGGACTAAGGGAAAGAGTTAAAACACTTGAATAACATAAGTGAGTCAAAGCTCAAGCATAATACATAACTTGTACAACAACACCTCTAGCGTAGAACTTAGCGGGGGCCAAGACAAGCAACCAGGCTCACACTCATAGTCAAAGCATACAATAAAGAAACAGAGCCTTTAATACATAGCAAGGATCATAGACATTGTCCTTGGAATGGAGGACTCACCAACTAACATGAATAGGAATCACTAGTCACATGGAGGAGGAGGATGACCAAAAGGAGCTCCGATTTCTAAATGGTAACATCATTTAGGCATAGAGTATGCGCTAGTACTTTTGAATGTACTAAGTATGTAGGATGTAATGCAACAAGAGAGAAGCATCATAATTGAAATGCATAAGCATAGGCAATGAGTAACATATAACAATATGGCATGCATGGAAGATGCTTGAAGTAAATTATTCTTACATATATCAAAATACATGTGTAAGAAGAAACCGTCATCATAGAGTATATAGTTTATCAAGGTACAAACCACTTGACTGGTTGGTGGATCGTCTCACCCTACAACCCTTGGTGATTGAGGTACAAACCCCTCAATTGGTTGTCAAGGTTCAAACCCCTCGACATGGTTATCACCTTCCATCCTAAATGATTGAGGTATCAACCCCTCAAATAGGTTTAATGAGGTATCAACCCCTCAATTAGGTTAATGAGGTATCAACCCCTCAATTAGGTTAATGAGGTATCGACTACACAATTAGGTTAATAAGGTATCAACCCCTCGTCTAGTTTAATGAGGTATCAACCCCTCAATTATGTTAATGAGGTATCAACTCCTGAATTAGATTAATGAACATCACACCCTCTAACAAGGTGGTTATCTAACAACACTATAGAGCAAAGTATTATCGATATACATTCCTTTCATCATCATATGGTCATTCAACTAATATGCCATGCGTTAGGCCTTCAACAACTCAAGATACATTATCTGGATATTTTATCAAACACTTGTGAATGTGTAATGCTAGTGTAAAATCATGCAATTAAAGAGTGGAATCATGCTAGAAAATTATGTGTAAAACCATCAATAGATATTTGGTAGCACTCTAAAAAATATACATCAAAAACCTTCATCAAATATCACAATAAATCTTAGATTCGTATCTCAAAACATGCTAAAACAATCACAATTTCATGAGATCACAACATAGTGTGCAGTGAAATTCATAATATGTGTGACCGATGAGTAAATCAACTTTAATCATGCAATTTAGGTAGAGAAGAATCTTAGGCACCATGGGTAAAAGGACCCAATGGTTGAAACCCACATACCTTGACTTTGGAGAATTCCTTGATGAAGATGTGAATGGAGACTTGCAACTTGGATGAATTCCTTAAGATCCGGAAGAGATTTGAACTTGATTTTGAGTGAAATAATAGTCTAAATGTTTAAGAGGGTTTTGAGGAATGCCTTGTGTGATATGAAGGTGAAATATGACTAAGTATAGGTATTTTCACATATGGGAAGGCTTAGGTCCAAGACCCAAAATCAATGGACTAAACTCAAATAAACTGCACGAAATAAAACACTGGCGCGACCTGGCCACGTCGAGCCTAGTCACTGATTTTTGCTTACTTTGAATTTTTTGAAATTTGCTATAATTGCTTTAAAATCGGGTTTAGACCCATTCCCCACTCAATTTGACCCCCTGATCAACAATATGAAGTCAGATTTTCGATATCACGCTCGGCTTTTGAGATAGATGGAAATTACAATTCAAGGCACTTCCAAGGCACATTTTCTAGCACTTTTTTGAGCTGTTTCAATATCTCCCCCTTGGGACCATTCGTCCCACAATGTAAAAGAAACACATATAAGAGAAACAAACAAGATTACTTTAGCCCACATGAAATGCAACAATGCACTTAAACATCATTTTCAAAAACCTCAACATAAGTATCAAAATCAACATGAACTTGTCAATATAAACATGAATATATATAAATGACATGAGGGCTGAGACTTATGACTTGGAACCATGAAAAAAGGACTTGAAGCATTATCATAAGCTTGAGTAGACTGTATGAGATATGGATATTACTTTTCCATGCTCGCTTCGGCTCCCCGAGGGACACTTTCGACTTGACGATTCTTCCAAAGGGCTTTGACGAACACTACCTCCTATCAATCAACTGCTTCACCCATCCAGCCAATACCTCCACCAGGACCTTCTCCTAAGCTAAATTATCCTCCGTAATACCCATGACCTCAAAGAGTTATATCGCACTAGAGTCACCAACACATCCCTTAACCTAGAAGCATGAAGAACCGGCAAGCCATTAGGCAATTCCCATTCCAATACAACCTAACCAATCTTCCTCTACACCCTATGAGGATTCACACCCAATCTTGACCCAATTTTCAACCTCAAACACGCATAGCCCACTTGGTACCTTAAACCACCATCTCCCCCTTGGGAGAAAACCTCCACTATACCATCCTTCTAGCCAAACCAACTCAGATATAATGAAAAAGATAATCAATCAACTCTAAGTTTTAGTTCATATAAAGACTATAATAGC
>JAPFFP010045012.1:0-11943 GCA_026153255.1 Solanum medicagineum | reverse complement strand
AAACAGGGTTGTTCACTTTGGATTGAAACAGGAGGCTATTCAAATAAATAAAACAAACTTTCAACATAGGCATCTAACACTAAACGCCTATAATCTCTATAACTGGACACTAAACCATACACTAGAACTTGAAGGCATGTTATTATACCTAAAGAAATGAACTTGTTTCAAAAAAATAAAATAAAAGGTATGAGCGGGGGGTCGAGATGGACAACATGTATCACAAGTCCAACCCAACAGATCACAGGGGAATTCAAATGAGGAAAAGATCACAACTTGCGCCTCAAAACCAGAACAAGTGAGGGTAGAACCAAAAGACAGAACAGACAAGGAAGACTCAATTTTCATAGGATTAGAACAAGAACAAAGCAAAACTGACACACTTATAACTTAAAATCTAGACTCGAGCTCGAACAAAAAACTTCATCTATTAATCAGATTAACAATATTACAGTAGCATCATAGCAACTCCAAGTTAAGTTTCACATACCAGCAACAATGGACTAAACATTCAGCAGAACCAGGAACACTTTCGACATGAATATCATCATTCAACTCTCATTTTGAACTATATTAGGAAACATAACAGCCCAACAGTCAAACAGGATCCCAAAATCATAATCACTGGCACAAGATCAGACAACAAACACATTGTTCAAAAGAGAAAACGAGGAAACAAAAGCAGTGTTACCTTTTGGAGAGCAGCGAAGTGAGACGTCGACGAGTCTGAGAAGCTTTCACCACCAAACAGTTGCACCCTCGAACCTCCTTGTTTTCCTACTGAATCCTCCTACCTCTTACAACCTCAAAAATGAATGACTGTGAAATTTCAAAATCAGTCAATCCTTTTGCAAATCAAATCAAAGTTAGTCAAATCTCCTAATCGCCGGATAACCGCACTTAGCGGTCATTTCGAGTGCGTAAAACCTTCTCGAAGTGAAAATGTGAATCCGAACCTTATCTTTGGATTTTAAAAAGATTTTTCTGTTAGGTCTTTTTAAATATTTTATCGGTTTCCTAATTTTCCTTAAAATTAGGTGGCGACTCGTCTTCTTTCGAATTTCAAAAATTTGATTTTTCTCAAATCAATTGAGTTTTGAATCGATTTTTGATTTTCGAATTTTTATTTTTTTTCAGATAAAAGCCATTTTTCGGCGTAATAACTGATCGAAATTTTCTTTGGGTTCAAACGGGTTGAGATGGAACCCAGTTCAAATTATCTTTTTTCTATTTAAATATGTTATATATATATATAATTATGTTATATATAATGTCATTTTTTCCCCTTCCTTGAAAGGGTAAGACACAGGTACTTGGTTCGCTCTATTTCTTTATCTCCCCATGAATCGTATGTTTGTAACAATAGGGACAGAATTTTTTCAATTCAAATCGATTAGGCGTATTGTGCCGGTTCTTTTGAGTAATATATCTGAAAATACCTCTTGATACCTTATCAACACTGTTTCGGACACACACAAACTAACTAAAAGATACAAGATTTAGTGTATTTAAAAAATGTAACATGTAACGCCAGAAGAAACAAAAATAAAACTAATGATATGATAATCACATAAATATATAATATATATCTTCCAAAAGGGAAGCTGCAAATGATTCTAACACAATAAAGAAAAAAAAAAGAGATACATATGCTATGGTCACATAACATAATGAAGTATGTATAACACATTTTGCTTCAACGAAGCAAATAGCATTTCATATGCTTGGCGCTCAAGGCTTTTTAGGCATTCGTGGGATTTCAGACTTTGGAAAACTTGGCAATTCAGGCTTAGGAATGACAGGCATCTCGAGCTTTGGCAATATTGGAAGTTCAGGCTTTGGCAATGTTGGGAGCTCGGGTTTTGGGATTTTTGGCAATTCAAGCTTTTATAAAGTTGGAAGCTCGAGTTTTGGGATATTTGGCAATTCAGGCTTTGGTAAAGTTGAAATTTCAGGTAAATGTGACAATTCAGGCTTAGGAAGCTCAGGCTAAGCTACTTCAAGAAGATGGCGCACGTCTCCTAGAATTATGGCGTTGCTAGTTAAAAACAAAGTGACAAATAATAAGAAGAAAAAAGATTGATTGTTGTGATAAGCCATTGTTGAAAGGTGATAAATGCTTGATGACTAGTAATTTTTGTTATATGCTTTGGTTAATTATGCTTTATGCTTCACTTCTAGACAAGTTTATATAGAATTGTGGTTGTGGAAAATAAAAATTGGAGAACTAGGCTTTGGTTGTAATTTGGTAGGGAAAATAGTGAGTTAGTTCATCTTCTCAACAATATCCTATATTTAATTTGACAAAAACTTTACTTGTGCAACATACTCTGAACACATATTTCTACAAGGTCAACAGATAAGAAAGGTCTTCCAATAGGTAATCTCAAGAGAGAATTTACTTTTTTTAAAAAAATTAGATAAATGTTTTGTTGAATAAAATGATAGACCATAACTAGCTTGTGTATCTGGAACATGCACCATCTAAGTTGTTCAGACTCTTTAGTTTTATTGTCGCATCCGTATTGATACAACATGTAGGTATGGGAATGGAGTTCATACCGAATTTTATCAATCGATTTTTGATACTTCAATCAAAATTAATGGAGAGATTCAAAATAAATATCTATGATTTTTGTAATCAAAACGAAAGTCAAGGTGAAATATATTGAAAAATATGGAATAACTTATATATATAAATTTCTATCTTCATTTCCTTTTATCTCCTTTTGAAATTTTATTCTTGATCAGTATATTCTTTTTGGAATACCTAGTAATTTTCTACAATATATGTCATAATTTAGACTTATATGATATACCGATCTGTTTTTAGATATTTTAGCCGAATGCCCACACAGTACACTACCATAAAAATGCAATTCACAACCACCCCAAAAAATCAACTTTTTTTCTTTTGCTGGAGCGATTTTTAAGATGAGGGTCTTAAGGAAATACCCTTTCTATTTCTATGAGGTAGCTTGGTAAGGTCTACGTACATTTTACCCTCCTTAGATCCTATTTGTGGAATTTTAATAAGTACGTTATTGTTATTGTTATTGATTATTTTGAAGATGAAGACCGACGATATTTATCTCGAAGAAACTAATGTTGAGTCCTAGGTAGTGTATGTGATTTGTGCTGGAGGAATTGTGGATGAAAAAATAGGTTACTTCATGAGATTAATGGAGAAAATGGGAATCAGGAGGATGTTTACCTGAACTCCCTCGATAAAAATTAAAATTATACTGTATATATAATGTAATCTTTTTAAATTCTCGCATACATAAATTTCTAGCTAATAAGACATTATCAAGAAAATGTACAGAAAACAAAATATTACCACTTAGTCTTATGATGCATTAGGGCCTCAGCTCATGAATAAAAATATCTTTTGTTTTAAGTTGTTTGCTTTATTTCTCTTTTTAATTCTTTTCAAAAACAATATATATCTCTTTCATTTCTTGTCAAGTTTTTAATTTCAACTTTCTACATGACATGTCCATAAGGTGAAAGGATATTTTGGTACGTTCTATGTTAGTTTATTTAATTTAAGACCATAATATTCAAAAATTTTCTTTACTTTTCATGTCAAATCGAAACCTGACAAACGTATTGAAACGGAGGAAGTCATGTCTCAACGCATGTAAACTACAAAATTAGAGTTGATTAAAGCAAGTTTTTAGAGTACAAAAGCCATGTGTATAATCTAATACCACTATAAACACAAGTGCATTAATATTGAACTGATGACAAAATAATTCTTCTACAGGAAAATGCAACTGAAAGAAAGCTTCAAAATGATAGATTGTAGCACAACAAAGACATACATAATATGATCACACAACAATACACAATAAAAGTGTAATACTTTTAACAATGTTGCTTTTGTGAGGCAAAGAGAATTTCATACGCATCGCGCTCAAGGCTTTTTAGGTACTTGAGGGATTTCTGGCTTTGACAAAGTTGGCAATTCATGCTTAGGAATGACAGGAATCTCAATTTTTGGCAATGTTGGAAGTTCAGGCTTTGGAAATGGTGGAAACTCCGGCTTTGGAATTTCTGGAAATTCAGGTTTTGGCAAAGTAGGCAACTCGGGTTTTGGAATTTCAGGGAATTCAAGCTTAGGAAGAGTTGGAATTTCCGGTAAATGTGAAAATTCAAGCTTAGGAAGCTCAGGCATAGTTACTTCAAGAAGATTCCGTGCTTGTGCTTGAATTACATAACTACTAGTTAAAAACAAAGTGATGAATAATAAAAAGAAGCAAGATGGAATATACTTATAAGCCATTGTTAATGGTTACAAATGCTTAAAGACTAGTAATTTATAATGTTTTGATTGATTATGCATTATTCTTCATTTCAAACAAGTTTATATATACATATGTGGATGTGGAAAATATATATTAATTATGAAAAATTGTATGTTAGTTCATCTTCTCAACAATAACATACTAAATTTAATATGACAAAAACTTTCTTTGTGTAATCTATTTGAAAGGAAGGTCTTCCAATAGGTAATCCAAAGACAACTAACTTATCTTTAAAATTGTTAACACTAGAAAATTGCATGTAAGTAATTCAAGTGTGTACTAATGGTAGAGTGAGTAGATGGGAAATAGATAAAATTAGATAGAAGATTCTTTGAATAAAATGACAGACCATAAATAATACCCTTTTGTCCCATTTGATGTGGCACCCTTTCCTTTTTAGTCCGTCTAAAAAAGAATGTCACTTTACTCCAATTGGAAACAATTTGGCTTTACAATTCTCTTTTTACCCTTAATGAAATCAATCTCAACCACACAGATTTCTAAGAATGATTTTAGACCACAAGTTTCAAAAATCTTATTTTTTTTCTTAAATCACCGTGCCAAGTCAAAGGGTGCCACATAAAATGAAACGAAGAGAGTAACAAAAATAACATGTTGAAGGGACTCATGATAATACATACCATCTAACTAAGTTTGTTAGCCTTTTCACTTGCAGTGTTGTATTCGTGTCAATATGATGAAGATGTGGGTGTAAGATCCATACTGGATTTTGTAAATCGATTTTTGGTATTTTCATCAAAACCAACGAAAAAAATTCGAGACAGATAACTATATGATTTCTTTAATATTCCCTTCGTTTAACAATATAACTGTCCACTATTAATTTGACACTGGAATTAAGAAGTAGTAAGTGATAGGGTTAATTTTACCAAAATCACCTTTTGAATATAATAAATATAATGTCTTGAAAAATGTAATAGGGAAATGACTATAATTCATGATAAGGGTAAATGAGGAACTAACTGTGAAATTATCTCTTGATTTCATAAAATGGATAAGTATTTTTGAATATCTATTTTTAGTATAGTGGACAAGTAAAGATGGATGGAACGAGTAAAAACAAAAGCTAATGTGAAATTGAAGAAAATGAAATAACTTATATATAGAATTTTCTATGTAATCCTTTTTTCATTATCTCTTTTGAAATTCTCCTATTGATCAATACTTTCTCCCAGGAAGTACTTAAGTATATTTTTCACATAATATTTCATAATTTAGACTTATATATTATAACAAAACGATATATTTTTATATATTTAAATTAATTTTAGTTAAATATGTACTATGTGGCTAAAGTTCTCTAAGAATTATAACACATTTGAGCACAAAATTATTCAAAATCATATAGGAATACCAATACTTTCTTCCGGCTCAATTACACCAAATAAAGGTTTTGCGTTTCTCGTCATAATTTTGAAAATGAATATTTGAATGCTCTTCAAAAGTAAGTAAATAGATCTGAAATATATAAAATGCGATTATCAAAATTTTATTGTATATATTTTAATTCAGATTTAAAATATAAGATTTAGAAAACTATATGAGATTCATAGTTGCTTAATTACTTATAACTTCTTTGTTTCGTAGACAAATCGGATTCCTTAAGCGGCTCATGTTGGTCTCTTATAAGAGAAGTAAATATTTAAACTTGAGAAACTTCTAATCCAGTAGGTCCGTAAAATTTAATAGGATAAGCGGTATCCCACAACCGAGGTAGGACTCCTAACACCGTAGACTTGAATTTCTATCAGTTTATTATTGAACCACATGACCATAATTGGCTACATTGATTGAGTGCAAATTTATTGTCTTATGATGCATATTGGGCCTCAACTCATACCATTAAAATACTTGTATTTTAATTTGTTTGTTTCATTTTTTATTTTAGTCAATTTAAAAAAGAACGTTTTTATTATTAACATTTTTAGATAAAAGAATATTTTGATACATTCTATACATTTAATTTATGACCACAATATTCAAAAGCTTTTTTTTTTAAAAAACTTTCTTCAATTTTATGTCAAATCAATATAAGACAAACAAATTTAAACGAAAGGAAGTATCTCGATGCATGTGAACAGTGAACTAGAAAATGCCACTCGAAACACAAGTACATTAACGAACTGATGATAAAACAACTACATAAACAAACCCAATATCACATAAATAATCTTTCCAAAAGGAAAGCTTCAAATGACAAATTGTAGCATAACAAAGAAAACATATATATATATATACACACACATACATATATAATATGTGTGTATATATGATCACACAAACACAATAGAGTATAACATTTTAAAAATGCTGCTTCCATGAGGCAAAGAGAATTTCATACGCCTCGCGCTCAAGGCTTTTTAGGCACTTGAGGAATTTCTGGCTTTGACAAAGTTGGCAATTCAGGTTTAGGAATGACAGGAATCTCGAGTTTTGGAAATGTTGGAAGTTCAGGCTTTGAAAATGGTGGAAACTCTGGCAATTCAGGCTTTGGCAGAGTTGGCAACTCAGGTTTTGGAATTTCAGGCAATTCAGGTAGCTCAGGTTTCGGAATTTCAGGGAATTCAAGCTTAGGCAGAGTTGGGATTTCAGGCTTAGGAAGCTCGGGCAGAGTTATTTCAAGAAGATTGCGCGCTGCTGCTTGAATTGCACAGCTACTTGCTAACGACAAAGTGATGAGTAATAACAAGAAAAAAGATGGATTGTGTTGATAAGCCATTTTTGAAGATTATAATTAAATGCTTCGTTTTAATTGATTATACATTATGTTACACTTCAAACGAGTTTATATAGAAATGTGGATGTGCAAAATAATTGGAGAAATTAGTTTTGCTTATGGTTTGGTAGGAAAAAATATCTGTTAGTTCATCTTCTCAACAATAACTTCCAAATTAATTTAACATGTACAAACTCTACACGTATAACAACAACTATTACCTATTTTATGTCGATACAAATAACAACATACCCAGTGAAATTTCACAAGTGGAGTCTGGAGAGCGTAGAATATATGTAAACCTATTTTATGGCGGTCTTTCTTAATAAAAGATTGGCTATAATCACTATGGGCTAAAAACATCAGGCAGCCTCCAGTATAACATTCAATTATCTTGTTTTGTTTGTTTTCCACATTATGATTGTTATCTTGAGTTTGAGAATAAACACTCTAGTCTAGTGGTATCAGCGGAAATCTCACACACAATATTGTAATTCCATTTGAATATGGTGTTGTTTTAGTAACAGTCCAACTAGCTGGTGATATATTATTCGCTTTAGACCTAGGTTCACACGGCATAAAACGTGTCACTAGTAGGTAAGACCTGTTTACTTATATACTCAACATCTCTTCTATGTTTTGCCAATGTAGAACTTTTATCTAAAAATGGGTCGTTAATGTTTCTAGCAAAGGATTGTAAGCTGGAATCAAGAAAACTGAATACTACAAAATATGGTTTGTGAGAAATAGGGGCAGCGCCAAGTGGTTGGAAGGGGGTTCCTTCCAAACCTTTTTTGGCGAAAATTACGCTAATATATATAGGGTTAATATTGTATTTTATGCAAATTTAGAAAATGTTGAATGCTCTTGACTTTTTCCATCAATCTTGGATGGAGCCAAACATTCACTATTTTTTGACTTTGAGGTATGATGGAATAAAGCAAAATGACTCTTTAAACTATCTGCGCTTCTTTCAATTGTGAAGTAGCAGTTAGTCAATGCAACTTTCGATGCTCATCATGGGTCATCTGGAAACAGTCGCGCTATGTTTTAAAACATAGGGGTCAGGCTGCGTACATCCGGCCCCCCTTACCACGCAATGGGCGGGAGCCTTTGAGGCATTAGGGTAATGTTGTTGTTGAATGCTCTTGACTTGTTCGTATGTTTATTTCTTGTATATTTTGAAATCTAGGGGTGGCAATTCGGTTGATTGAGTCAAATTTTAGCGGGCCATAATGAATCAAGAGAATAAACGGGTCAAGACCCAATCTGACCCGAATTTGTTTGGATCAAAACGGGTTGAGTAATTGGTTATAGATGAGACAAAATCCAACGCGACTCGAATTTGCTTGAATCAAAATAGGTTGGGTTGGATCAAAACGGGTTGTGTAATGATTATAGAGCGGGTTAAGACCCAACCAAATCCAACTTTTACTAAGTTTTACTTATTTTATTTGTTCGTTTTTAATATTTTAGTAATTAGTTAAATTATATTTTTCTTTATTCTAGCTATATAAAACATATCAAATTAAAATAAAAGTATTTTAAAAATATTTTGACAATATCTTTCTCGAATCAATTCAGGTTGCATCAACCCAATTTTAATTTTAAATGAGTTAAAATGGGTTACTCTAATAAATTATAAGAGATTTCAATGCAAATGGATACAGTACAATAAACCTAAAATTAGCTACAAAATTCTTCGCTCATCTGATGTTAAATTGTTGTTGTTTTTATTCTTCTTCTTCTTATTATTTTGGTAATGATTGTGAACTACAAAATTAGCTAAAGGTTAAAGAAAGCCCAATAAAACAGAAAAGAAAAAGCAATGACTATACTTTGAGCCCAGCGAAAGTTGAAGTTTCAGGCAAACAGCTTAGGAAACAGTCAGAAATGGAATGTCCGCCTAGAAGTTCAAGATAAATTCATTCTTTGAAGGTCAGAATCTGATTCCCTCAAGTGGAATCCTTACGTCTCCGACAACTGGTGGAGTGACAGCTAGTTTTGGTATGTTGGGGGATATCATTATTGCCGAACCCAATGCCTACATTGCATTTGCAGGTAAAAGAGTAATTGAACAAACATTGAATAAAACAATACCCGAAGGTTCACAAGCAGCTGAATACTTATTCCAGAAGGGTTTATTCGACCTAATTGTACCACGTAATCGTTTAAAAAGCGTTCTGAGTGAGTTATTTAAGCTCCACGTCTTTTTTCCTTTGAATCAAAAGTCAAGCAAAATCAAGTAGAGCACTAAGTTCAATTATTTTTTTTGTGTTGATAATCAAATTCTTGGTAATCAGTATTCGGAAGAAAGATAGTATGAATCCTATTTAGTCAAAGTTTTCAGATAACAAAAATAATGTGTATTATACCACTAGAAACACAAGAATATTACATTAGTGAACAATATATTACATAAATAATCCCTCCAAAACAGGGAGCTGGAAATAATTGTAGCACAAACAAAGGAAAAAATATATAATCACACTACATAATGAAGTGTGACATTTTAACAATATTACATCAATAAGGCAAAGAGAAATTTCATACGCCTCGCGCTCAAGGCTTTTTCGGCACTTGAGGAATTTCTGGTTTCGACAAAGTTGGCAATTCAGGTTTAGGAATGGCAGGAATCTCGAGTTTTGGAAACGTTGGAAGTTCAGGCTTTGGAAATGCTGGAAACTCCGGCTTTGGAATTTTTGGCAATTCAGGCTTTGGTAGATCTGGCAGCTCGGGTTTTGGAATTTCAGGGAATTCAAGGTTAGGCAAAGTTAGGATTTCGGGTAAATGTGGCAATTCAGGCTTTGGAAGCTCGGGAAAAGCTACTTCAAGAAGATTCCGCGCTTGTGCTTGAAAGACATAACTACTTGTTAAAAACAAAGTGATAAACAATGACAAGAAGAAAGATGGGATATACTTAAAAGCCATTGTTGAAGGTTATAAATGCTTCAAGACTAGTAATTTTTGCATTATGCTTCACTTCAAAAAAGTTTATATAGATATGTGGCTCCGCAAAATAGAAATTGGAGAATTTGGCTTTTGTTGTGGTTTGATAGGAATAGATGTCTGTTAGTTCATCTTCTCAACAAAAACTTCCTAATTGATTTAACAACTATTACCTTTTTATGTTGATCATTTCTTTAAGATTGCAAGTTATCTGTTTCAACGTCTCTATAGACATGCTTGACGGTGTTCTAGACTAGTAATCAGGCGATTTTTTTAATGAAAAATCTGTGCAAATACCTCAGCAAATTGGTAAATTTGGCTCTTCCTAACCACTCGGGGTTAACACACAGCCTACTGTGTAACATTCAATCATTTGGCCATTTCGGATGTTGAAAGCACAAAAATCTAGCTTTCGTTTCTATTCACATTATGCTTGAACATTTGGTCGGATTCCTTAAATTACTTTGTGTATGTTCTTGCATTGGTGCACTCACAATTCCTTCGAGTTTAGGAACACACACTTATATAGTTGTATCCGCAGAAATCTCACATACATATTGGCTTTTCCTATTCGCTCCCTGGCTTCTTTTTTTTTTCCATCTTATATTTGTTACTTTTATTGCATTAATATATTATCTTTTGCTTTCCAATTTATTTTTTAGACAAGAGTCTTCCAGAAACAATTTCTTTATCTCTTTGAGGTAGTGGTAATATAAGATCTGCATACATTTTACCCTACCTAAACTCCACTTGTGAGATTTCACTAAGTACGTTATTGTTGTTAGTTTGTTTTACCTATAAACAGACTCTTACCTGAAATATTTGATACAATTTTTGCTTTACACTCTCAAGCATGGAGAGGATAGTAATTGGTAGACCAAACAAAGTGTATATATTTTACTTCAAAAATGTCACATCAACAACGAGTGGAATCCTACCAGAGGGATCTACTTTCTAGGATTTTATTTGATTTCTTATTTAATTTAAAGTATCATATCTATTTGTATAATTTTCTTTTTCTAATATCTAAATCAGGGATCTACTTTTCATCCTAAGAATTAGCTCCTATGGACAAGCCCCCTATCTCCCTCTCTCTTTATTACTAAATAGCACTCTTGCTATTAAACTATAGAATCGATTCTGATCAAGTAGTAAGCTCGATATATGTTTATTATTAGCAAAGCACTAAGGTGCTATTTATAGTAAGGGAGCCCTTTCTTGCTCGTTAATGCTATTTCTCTTTTGCAACTAATAGGCCATCCTTTTCTAGTCTAGCAATTTGTAGTCCCTACTTTATCTAGCTTTATGTGGAAGAAAGGTTATTTACCGTTACTTTATTTACCATGAACTCATAAAGATAAAAAGATTGTTTTCAGAATTTTAACTCAAATATATCAGCCTTAAAAGCAGAGTCACTTTTTGTAATGGTTGTGTGAAACTATATACACACACCTAATTATATATAGGCAAAAAAATAATATAAAATTTATTGTCTAGAGTGTAGACATATATACTGGCATTGCCTAACTATAAAAGGGCATAAAGAATCATGTAATGATGCCACACACTTATTATAACTTTGTGATATATCATAGAAGAAAAATTTCAAGGAAAGTTGGTTTCTCAGATAAAAATCAAATTTGATGGAGATGTGTTCCATGAGGTCTTTAGGCATAGACCATACCATATCTCCAGTGTGACACCTAATAACATTCAAAAAGTGGACATTCATGAAGGTGAATGGGGTACCATTGGCTCTGTCTAGGGGTGTACAGAACCAAACCGTAAACCGCACCAAACCGACAAACCGAATCAATCCACAAAAAAAAACCGCTTAGTGGTTTGGTTTGGTTTGGTTTGGTATTGACGGAAAAAACCGACTATATTTGGATTGGTTTGGTTTTAATTTTAAAAAACCAAACCGAGGCCAAACCAACCCGACATTAT
>JAPFFP010045011.1:0-11944 GCA_026153255.1 Solanum medicagineum | reverse complement strand
GTATAGGAACCCCCCCCCCCATTTAGAGATTTTAGTTATAGATACTTGAAATGATTGATAATGAACTCTCGTAGTCAAGCACTGTATTCCCTGTGGATTTGACCCTAACCTTCGGTTAGGTTAATTGCTGATAACGATCGCTTTCTTATTGGAGCGTGAACATCATCAAGTGTCTAATCCTAAGTGCCAAAGATGTGGTAGAAATTATAATGGCCTATGTTTGTGATACTCTCATGCTTGCTATGGTTGTGGCGAAGTGGGTCATAAGGTTATTGATTGTCCTTGTGCTCAAAACAAAGGTAGAGATGGTCGTCCACAAGGCCAAGGTGCAAATGCAGGTCTAAGGGCTAAGGGAGGCCAATAAGGGGGTGCTCAAAGGCAAAATAGATTCTACGCTCTTCAAGGAAGACAAGGGGTAGATGAGGTTTTCGATGTCATCACCGGTATGTTAAAGGTTTTTTATTTTGATGTGTATGCATTGATTGATTCGGGTGCCACTCTTTCTTTCAATACTCTTTTTGTTGCCAAAAAGCTTCATATGAGTCCCAAATTGTTGTGTGAACCTTATGAGGTGTCTAACCCCGTTGGTGAATCCATTGTTGCTAAAAGAGTCTATTGTGAATTGTCTCGTGTTCATTTTGCATAAAGTCTTGCCTTATGATTTTGTTGAATTAGATATGGTGGCTTTTGATATCATTCTTGGGATGGATTGGTTGCATGCATATTATGCTTCTATTGATTGTTGAACCCATAGGTTTACATTCCGATTCCCTAATGAGCCCGTCCTTGAGTGGGAAAGTTGTGATGTGATGGTCAAGGGTAGATTCATTTCTTGTCTTAAAGCTCAAAAGTTGATTTCTAAAGGTTGCCTTTATCATCTTGTGTGGGTAGGGGATGTTGAATCCAAAGCCTTCCTATTGAGAATGGTTCAAGTGGTTAATGAGTTTCTTGATGTCTTTCCCGATGAGCTTCTCAGTGTTCCTCCCAAAAGGGAAATAGACTTTGGTATAGATCTCCTTCCCGATACTCAACCCATTTCTATTCCCCCTTACCGTATGGCCCTAGAGGAATTGAAGGAATTGAAGGATCAATTGAGGGATTTGTTGGAGAAGGGTTTCATAAGGCCTAGTAAGTCACCTTGGGGTGTACCGGTATTGTTTGTGAAGAAGAAGGATGGTTCTGTTAGAATGTGCATTGATTACCGACAACTTATAGGATTACCATAAAGAGCAAGTACCCTCTACCAAGGATTGATGACATTTTTGATCAAATTCAAGGGGCTAGTAACTTTTCTAAGATTGATCTATGGTCAGGTTATCACCAACTAAAAGTGAGGGAGTGTGATATTCCCAAGACGACTTTCTGGACTAGGTATGGGCACTTTGAGTTTGTGGTTATGTCCTTTGGGTTGACTAGTGCACCAGCGATATTTATGGATCTCATTAATAGGGTCTTTAAACCCTATCTTGACTTGTTTGTGGGGGTCTTAACTGATGATATCTTGATTTATTCCCATAGTGAGAAGGAGCATGTGAATCACTTGAGGGTGGTGTTGCAAATCTTGACGGACTTGTGTGATAAATATGAAAATGAGAGTTTTGGTTGAAAGAGGTTGCATTTTTTGGGATGAGGTATCAGGTAATGGCATTAAAGTGGATCCTAAAAAGGCAAAGGTAATTGTAACGACCCAAAAAAGTGCCTAAAAATGTGCCTTGGAAGTGTCCGAAATTGTAATTTCCATATATCTCAAAATACGTGTGCGATATCGAAAATCTAACTTCATAATATTGATCAGGGGGTCAAATTGAGTGGAGAATGGGTCTAACCCCGATTTTAAGGCAAACGATTAGCAATTTTGATTTTCCAAAAATGCAATTCTAGTGAGGTTTGCGCGCCCCTGGTGCGGCGCACAAAAGGCATGCCTCTGTGTATTGTTTTGTCCAGTTTTGACTTCGATCCAAGACTTTTAAGTCTTGGTCCTAAGTGTTCCTAAATGTGAAAATACCTATACTTAGCCATTTTTTACCCTCATATGATTCTAAACATTCCCCAATACTCATTCTAACACTTAACCTATAATTTTACTCCTAAATTCAGGCTTCAAACCTCATTCGAATTTTAAGGTTCTCATTCAAGCTTCAAGTCTCCATCTCCAATCTTCATCAAGTTAATCTCCAAAGATAATGTATGTGGATTTCTTTCATGAGCTCCTTTCACCCATGATGTCCAAGCTCTCTTTTACTCAAAATTGCATGATTTAAAGTTAATTTATTCATGAGTCCTACACATTGTGAAATTCACTGCACACTAGGTTGGGTTTTATGAAATTGTGACTGTTTTACTATGTTTTGAGCTATGAATTTAAGACCTACTATTAGATTTGATGAAGGGTTTTGATGTATATTGTTTGTGGGTGTTACCAAGTATCTATTGATGGTTTTACACTGATTTTTCTAGCATGATTTCACTCTTGAATTGCATGGATTTACACTAACATTACACACCCTCTAAGTGTATGATAAAATGTTCGGTTATGATTTCTTGAGGAATTGAAGGTCCAATGCATGTCTTATGAGTTGAATGACTATCTGATGAAGAAATGATGATGAAATGATGACGAAATGGATGTTGTATATAGTATTCTCTATACAGTGTTGGAATGTGACCATGCCCTACTCGGGGGTTGCGTGCCGGGTAACCGTGTTAAGGGATTCGTACCTTAATAACCATGTTGAGGTGTTTGTACCTCGATAACCATGTCGGGGGGTTTGTACCTCGGTCACCAAGGGTGGTAGGGTGCGACAATCCACCAACCATTTGATGGGGTTGGTACCTCAATCACCAAGGGTGGTAGGGTGTAGTGATCCACCAATATGATAGTGGTCTCTTCTTACACATGTCCTATGTTCTATGTAAGCATGTTTTACTTAAGCATTACTCACACATGCTATATTGTTATAAGCTTATCCATTCCCTATGTTGTGCATTTTATTTATGGTGCCTATCCCTTGTTGCATTACATCCTACATAGTTAGTACATCCAAACGTACTAACGCATGCTTTATGCCTACATGATGTCACCATGTAGGAACCAGAGCCCTACTTGAGCATCCCCATCCACGTGACTAGTACGATTCCGCTTAAGCTTCTTGGTGAGTCTTCCATTTCGAGGACGTTGCTTGTTATCTCATAGTATGTACTAAGACTACTTTTCTTTCATGTAAATATTGACTATGAGGGTGAGTCTGGTAGCTTGTCTAGGCCCCCGCTCTTATCTATGTAGTAGAGGTGTTGTTGGACATGTTATGTATCTATTCTATGAGCCTTGAATCTTTTGTTTCTTGATGTTTATGATATGGAACTTTACCCTTAGTCCCAATTCCCTTTGCTTATGCTTATCTCTTATAGCCATTTTAATTGCTTCCATGACCAAAGATGTATAATGATATGATGTGAGGCTTGTTTGGGGTTCCTTCGAGCTTTCCATTTGTCGGTCACGCCTAGTCCCTAGATTTGGGTCGTGACAAAGATGGTATTAGAGCACTAGGTTGTTAGATCCTCGGAGTCCAACACACTGCGTCGATTAGAGTCTTATTCATGGTTGTGTTGTGCACCACAACTATGAGCTAGAGGCTATGAGTCATTTAGGAATGTTTCCCTTCTTCTTACTCTATATCGTGCTATAGAAGTTGAGGTATCGTCCCCCCCAATGATTGTCTTGCTATGCTAGATCATGCCTAACACGAGAGGAAGACGAGCATGCACACCCGAGGAGCAACCGGCTAATGGAGAGCTTCGGGATGCTCTCACTTTGCTTGCACAAGTCGTGGCTAACCAAGCCAACCAAGGGGCCCAAGCCCCTCAAGTTCCTACACCGACATCTTGGGTAAGAGATTTAATGAGGATGAATCCCCCAAAATTTCATAGGTCAAAGATGAGTGAGGACCCTCGGGAGTTCATTAATAAGGTTTACAAGATTTTGGCTATCATAGATGTGAGGTCAGAGGATAAGACGTAGTTGGCGGCCTACCAACACAAAGGAGGAGAAGAGAGTTAACTATGTGGTGCTTTGGGAGGAGTTTAAGGTGGCCTTCCTTAATCGGTTCTTCCCCGTTGAACTTAGGAAAGATAAGTTGGTGGAATTTATGAATTTGAGACAAGGGTTTATGAGTGTGAGAGAATATACCCTCAAGTTCAACGAACTTTCAATGTATGATCCACATTTGGTGGCCGACTCAAGACATAGGATGAACAAATTTGTGATGAGTGTTTCCGACTTGGTGAGTGAGCAATGCCGATCCGCCATGTTGATTAGTGACATGGACTTGTCATGTTTGATGACATATGCCAAACAAATAGAAGAGGAGAAATTGAGGAAGAAAAGGGGTCATGAGGCCAAGAGGACCCGTTTTAATGGCAAGTTCCAAAGCCAAAGGAGTGGCCAGTTTCACCTAGGACAAGGGTCTTCTCATGCTTCTAATGGGGATTTGCCAATGACTTCCTAAGGACCCAAGTTTTGGTGTTGTGGTTTCTAATGAGGTGTGTCCTAGGCGTGGTAAGGATCATAAGGGCCCATGCTTGAGAGATACTAAATGTTATGGTTATGGAGAGGTGGGTCACGAAAAGGTGGATTGCCCTTGAAATCGCAACAAGGGTAAGGAATTCATCCACAAGGTGCTAATGCGGTTTCTATGGGGAGAGGTGGCCGACCAGATGGTTCCCCAAAGAACAATCACTTTTATTTTTTGGACGGGAGGCAAGAGGTTGATGAGGTCCACGATGTTATTACTCGTATGTTAAAAATCTTTGACATTGATGTGTATGCATTGATTGATCAAGGAGCCACTCTTTCTTTTGTTACCCCTTTTGATGCTAAAAAGTTCCATGTTGAGCCCAAATTGTTACATGAGTCATATGAGGTGTCTACTCCTATTGGTGCATCTATTATTGCTAAAAAAGTCTGTAGAAGTTATCTTATTTCCATCTTGCATAAAATATTGCCTTAGGATCTTGTTGAGTTAGATATGGTTGATTTCGATGTCATTCTTGGGATGAATTGGTTGCATGCATACTATGCCTCTATTGATTGTAAAACTCGTAGGGTCAAATTCCAATTCCCAAATGAGCCCGTCCTTGAGTGGGAAAGTCATGATATGATAGTCAAGGGTAGGTTCATCTCTTACATTCAGGCCCGTAAGTTGATCTTTAAAGGGTGTCTTATCATTTTGTGAGGGTTAGGGCTGTGGAGTCCAAGGTCCTTCCCATAAATTCAAATCCAGTTGTAAATGAGTTGCTTAGTGTCTTTCCAAATGAGCTTCCCGGTGTTTCTCCTGAAAGGGAAATAGATTTTGGTATAGACCTCCTTCTCGATACTCAACCCATTTCTATTCCCCCTTACCGTATGGCCCCGGCAAAGTTGAAGGAACAATTGAGGGACTAGTTGGAGAAGGGTTTTATTAGGCCTAGCCAATCCACTTGGGGTGCTTCGGTGTTGTTTGTCAAGAAAAAGAATGGGTCTCTTAGAATGTGTATTGACTACCGGCAACTTAATAGGGTCACCACAAGAATAGGTATCCTCTTCCAAGAATTGATGATTTGTTTGACCAATTGCAAGGGGCTAGACATTTCTTTTAGATTGATCTTCGGTCCGGGTATCATCAAGTAAAGGTGAGGGAGTGTGATATTCCTAAGTCGACCACTAAGTATGGACATTATGAGTTTGTTGTGATGTCATTTGAGTTGACCAATGCACCGGTCATCTTCATGGACCTGATGAATAGGGTCTTTAAACCCTACCTTGATTCATTTTTGTAGTATTTATTGATGACATTTTGATTTATTCACGTAATGAAGAGGAGCATATGGGTCATTTGAGGGTAGTGTTGCAAAGGTTGAGGGAAGAGAAATTGTATTCTAAATATGAAAAATGTGAATTTTGGTTGAAGGAGGTTGCCTTCCTAGGTCATGTGATGTTGGGGGATGGTATTAAGGTAGATCCTAAGAAGACCGATGTGATTAAAAATTGGCCTAGACAATTGACTCGGCTATTAGGAGCTTATTGGGCCTAGCAGGTTACTATCGAAGATTTGTGAATGGATTTTCTTCTATTGCCTCTCCCATGACAAAATTGACTCAAAAGAAAGCTAAATTTTTGTGGTTCGATGAATGTGAAATGAGTTTCCAAACATTGAAAGATAAGCTTGTTTCCACTCCTATACCGGAAGGGCTAGAGGGATTTGTTGTGTATTTGATGCTTCCCGGGTTGGTTTGGTTGTGTGTTGATACAAAAGGGTAAGGTAATAGCCTATGCTTCTAGGCAACTCAAAGTGCATGAAAAGAACTACACTACACATGATCTTGAGTTAGCTGCCATTGTGTTTGTATTAAAGATTTGGCGTCACTACTTGTATGGGGTGCATGTTAATGTATTCACCGATCATAAGAGCCTCCAATATGTCTTCACTCAAAAGGATTTTAATTTGAGCCAAAGGAGATGCTTAAAACTTCTTAAGGACTATGATATGAGTGTGCATTATCATCACCGTAAGGCTAATATGGTGGCAGACGCATTGAGTAGGGTGTTTATGGGTAGCTTAGCTCATGTTGATGGTGGTAATAAAGACGTGGCTAGGGAGGTGCATCAATTGGCTAGATTGGGAGTTAGGTTGGAGGAGGAGGACAATGGTGGTATTGTTGTTGTTGTTGATAGTTCTAAGTCTTCCTTGGTTGATGAGGTGATAGAAAAGCAAGATCTTGATCACTCTTTGTTGGAATTGAAGGCCTTGGTGAAAGAGGGCAAGGTGGAGGTTTTCTCTCGAAGGGGAGATGGTCCCCTTAGGTACCAAGGTAGGTTGTGTTTGCCTTGTCTCGATGGTTTGAGGGAGAAAATCCTTGATGAGGCCCATAATGGTTCTTATTCTATCCACCCCAGTTCCACCTAAATGTTTAGAGATTTAAGAGATGTGTATTGGTGGGGAGGCATGCAGAAGGACATTGCCAAATTCATTTCTGGTTGCCATAGTTGTCAACAAGTCAAAGTCGAACATCAAAGGCCGGGTGGCCTAACCCAAGACATAGGATTCCAACTTGGAAGTGGGAGGTGATTAATATGGATTTTGTGGTTGGGTTGCCCAAGACTAGAAAGGGCTTTGGTTCCATTTGGGTTATGGTTGATAAGATGACAAAATCAGCTCACTTTCTACCAGTTAAGACCACATATGGGGCTGATGATTATGCTAGGTTATAAATCCATGACTTGGTGAGATTGCATGGGGTTCCCTTGTCCATCATATCATACCATGGTGCTTAATTTACTTCACACTTTTGGAGGTCCTTTTAAAGGGGTCTTGGTACAAGGGTTAAGCTTAGTATGACCTTTCACCCTTAAACGGATGGCCAAGCTGAAAAAACTATCCAAACACTTTAATACATGCTTAGAGCTTATGTATTGGAGCTCAAGGGTAGTTGGGATAACCATCTTCTGTTGATTGAGTTTGCCTACAATAATAGCTATCATTCTAGCATCAGTATGGCCCCTTTTGAGGCTCTCTATGGTAGACGTTGTAGATCACCGGTTGGGTGGTTTTAGGTTGGTGAGGTAGCCTTGTTGGCCAGATCTGGTTATGGAGGCTCTTGATAAGGGTAGGATGATCAGAGAAAGGTTGAAGACGGCCCAAAGTCACCAAAAGTCCTATGCCGATGTGAGGAGAAAGGATCTTGAATTCCAAGTTGGTGATTGGGTTTATTTGAAGGTGTCACCCATGAAGGGTGTGGTTCATTTTGGTAAGAAGGGCAAGTTGAGCCCAAGATATGTGGGTCCTTATAGGGTCATAAGGAGAATTGGCAAAATGGCTTATGAGTTGGAATTTCCTAGTGAGATGGAATTGGTTCATTCGGTCTTTCATGTATCCATGTTGAAGAAATGTGTGGGAGACCCTAATACTATTATGCCTATTGATGTTGTGGGTGTTTTTGAATACAATTTGACCTATGAGGAGGTTCTGGTTCAGATCTTGGATAGACAAGTGAAGAGGTTGAGGAACAAGGATGTGGCTCCCGTTAAGGTCTTTTGGAGGAGTCAACAACTTGAAAGTGCTACTTCGGAGGCCGGGGCGGACATGCAAAAGTAATATCCTTACCTTTTCCAATCCACTCAAGCTAAGGTACTGATCTAAGTCCTTTATATGGTCTTAAGTCTTAGGTTCAACCCTCATGTCATTACATATATTCATGTTTAAATTGACAAGTTCATAATGATTTTACACTTATGATAAGATTTTTGAAATGATGTTTAAGTGCATTGTTGCATCCTTACGTGGGCTGAAATTTGTCATGTTTACATCCCTCATATACGTCTCTTTGATATTCGGGGACAAATGTTCCCAAGGGGGAGATATTGTAATGACCCCAAAAAGTGCCCGAAAATGTGCCTCGGAAGTGCCTGGAATCGTAATTTCCATATATCTCAAAATTCATGCGTGATATCAAAAATCTGACTTCATATTCTTGATCAAGGGGTCAAATTGATTTGGTAAAGGAGAAGGAGCCCCTTCATGAAATCGAATAGCTGGTCCTCTTCCGTCATACCAAAAATATCCAGGGAGAACTACGAAAGATGAGTGGAAAATGGATCTAACCCTGATTTAAGAACAAACGATTAGCAATTTCGATTTTCCAAAAATGCAATTCCAGTGAGGTTTGTGTGCTGCTGGCGTTATGCACCAAGGGTGCGCCTCTCTGTATTTTTTTGTCTAGTTTTGACTTCGGTCCAAGACTTTTAAGTCTTGGGCCTAAGTGTTCCCAAACGTGAAAATACCTATACTTAGCCATTTTTCACCCTAATATGATTCTAAACATTCCTTAATACTCATTCTAATACTTACCCTAATATTTTACTCCTAAATTTAAGTCTCAAACCTTATCTGGATTTTAAGGTTCTCATTCAAGCTTCAAGTCTCCATCTCCAATCTTCATCAAGTTAATCTCCAAAACTAAGGTATGTGGGTTTCTTTCATGGGCTCCTTTCACCCATGATGCCCAAGCTCTCTTTTACTCAAAATTACATGATTTAAAGTTAATTTATTCATGGGTCTTACTCATTATGAAATTCACTGCACACTAGGTTGGGGTTTAGGAAATTATGACAGTTTTACTACGTTTTGAGCTATGAATCAAAGATTTATTGTTAGATTTGATGAAAGGTTTTGATGTATATTGTTTGAGGGTATTGCCAAGTATCTATTGATGGTTTTACACTGATTTTTCTAGCATGATTTCACTCTTGAATTGCATGGTTTCACACTACCATTACACACCCTCTAAGTGTTTGATAACATGTTCGGTTATGGTTTCTTGAGGAATTAAAACTCCATTGCATGTCTTATGAGTTGAATGACTATGTGATGAAGAAATGATGATGAAATGATGACGAAATAGATGTTGTATATAGTATTCTCTATACCGTGTTGGAATGTGACCATGCCCTACTCGGGGGTTGCGTGCCCGTTAACCGTGTCAAGGGATTCGTACCTTGATAACCATGTTGAGGTGTTTGTACCTTGATAACCATGTTGGGTGGTTTGTACCTTGGTCACCAAGAGTGGTAGGGTGCGACGATCCACCAACCATTTGATGGGGTTGGTACCTCAATCACCAAGGGTGGTAGGGTGTGGTGATCCACCAATATGATAGTGGTCTCTTCTTACACATGTCCTATGTTCTATGTAAGCATGTTTTACTTAAGCATTACCCACACATGCTATATTGTTATAAGCTTATTCATTCCCTATGTTGTGTATTTTATTAATGCTGTTTATCCCTTGTTGCATTACATCCTACATAGTATATTCAAATGCACTAACGCATGCTTTATGCCTACATGATGTCACCATGTAGGAACCGGAGCCCTACTTGAGCATCCACATCCACGTGACTAGTACGATTCCACTCAAGCTTGTTGGTGAGTCCTCTATCCCGGGTACGTTGCTTATTCTCTCATGATATGTACTAAGACTACTTTTCTTTCATGTAAATGTTGACTATGAGGGTGAGCCCGGTAGGTTGTCTTGGCCCCCGCTGTTATCTATGTAGTAGAGGTGTTGTTGGACATGTTATATATCTACTCAATGAGCCTTGACTCTCTTGTTTCTTTATGTTTATGATATGGAACTTTACCCTTAGTCCCAATTCTCATTGTTTATGCTTATCTCTTATGGTCATTTTAATTGCTTCCGCAACCAAAGATGTGTAATGATATGCTTTGAGGCTTTTTTGGGGTTCCTTTAAGATCCCCATTCGCTAGTCACGTCTAGGCCCTAGGCTTGGGTCGTGACAGTAATTAGAAATTGTCCTAGACCTTTGACTCCATCGGACATCAGAAGTTTCTTGGGTTTGCTGAGTTATTACTGGAGGTTTGTGAATGATCTTTCTTCTATTGCTTCTTCTATGACTAAGTTGACCAAAAGAAGGAAAAATTCATGTGGACTGACGAATGTGAGAAGTATTTTCAAACTTTGAAAGATAAGCTTGTCTCCGCTCCTATCTTGGCTCTACCGGATGGGTTGGAAGGGTTTGTGGTATATTGAGATGCCTTAAGAATTGGTTTGGCGTGTGTTTTGATGTAAAATGGTAAGGTAATAGCATATGCCTCTAGGCAAAATAAGGTGCATGAGAAGAATTATCCCACCCATGATCTTGAATTTGGGTAGTCCTGGTATTTGCTTTGAAAATTTGGCGTTCATTACTTGTATGGGGTTCATGTTGATGTGTTTACCGACCACAAGAGTCTCCAATACATGTTCATCCAAAAAGATCTTAACTTGAGACAAAGAAGGAGGTTAGAGATCCTTAAACATTATGATATTAGTGTGCATTATCACCCCGGAAAAGCTAATATTGTGGTCGATGCTCTAAGTAGAGTATGCATGGGTAGTCTAGCTCATGTTGATGATGGTGGTAAGGAGGTGGCCAGAGAAGATCATCGGTTGGTTAGATAAGGGGTTAGCTTGGATAAGGTTGAAAATGGTGGTGTAATGATTACTGATGGTTCGAAATCTTCTTTGATTGAGGAGGTAAATTCAAAACAAGATCTTGACCCCACATTGTTAGAGTTGAAGGCCTTGGTGAAATGGTTAAGTGGAGGTTTTCTCCCAAGGGGGAGATGGTGCCTATAAATACCAAGATAGGTTGTGTGTGCCTAATATTGATGACTTAAGGAGTTGATCTTGAAGAAGGCCAACAAATAATCCTATTCTATTCACCCCAGTTCTACAAAGATGTATAGAGACTTGAGGGAGGTGTATTGGTGGGGTGGTATGAAGAGAGATATTGCCAGGTTCATATCCGTATGTCATAATTGCCAACAAGTCAAAGCCGGAGATCAAAGGTTGGGTGCCTTAGACCAAGATATAGAAATTCCTACTTGGAAGTGGGAAGAGATAAAGATGAATTTCGTGGTTGGGTTGCCTAAGACTAGGAAACATTTTAACTCTATTTGGGTTATTGTGGATAGAATGATAAAGTCGACTCACTTTCTACTGGTCAAAACTACTTATGGTGCCGAAGATTATGCCAAGTTGTATATACATGAGTTAGTTAGATTGCATGGGGTGCCTTTGTCTATCATTTCAGATCATGGTGCTCAATTACTTCTCACTTTTGGAGGTCCTTTCAAAGAGGTCTTGGTACCAAGGTTAAGCTTAGCATAATTTTTCATCCTCAAACGGATGAGAGGACTATCCAAACTCTTGAGGATATGCTTAGAGCTTGTGTTTTAAAGTTTAAGGGTAGTTGGGATGAACATCTTCCATTTATTGAGTTTGCATACAACAATAGCTACCACTCAAGCGTTGGTATGACTCTCTTTGAAGCTTTATATGGTAGATGTTGTAGATCCCTGGTTGGGTGGTTTTAAGTGGGGGAGATGGCTTTCCTAGGTCTGGATTTG
>JAPFFP010045010.1:0-11944 GCA_026153255.1 Solanum medicagineum | reverse complement strand
TGGCTTTTACGACCCGTGGAACAATCAATAAGTCATGATTTCCCCTTGTGCTAAAATTTAGAAACTTGATGTTTTTGAATATCCATTATAAGAGACTTTTTACGAGTCGTAGATCACTTTACAGCTCGTAGATATGTCTCGTAAACCCCTGCCTGAACTTAATCACTCACCAAAAATCTCTCTGACCCAGTCTACGACTAGTAAACCACGTCGCGATTTGTAACCTAGTCTCTTAGACTTTTCTAGTAACTAAAATTGTTTGAACCACTAGTTTACGCAAGTTCTTTATGGCTCGTAGTTTCCACTATGGCCCGTAAAGGTGATTTCGTAACACCCTTATACAACTCAACTCAGATAATTTTTTGCATTTCAATTCTTAATTTGTGGGGCTAATGGTGGTGCGTTTATGTCTATATTTCATGTACTATGGCCCCAAAATCCAAATGCGCTGAGATCTTGCTAGAAAGAGGAGGCTCATGGATGAGCCTTTAGAGGATGAATAAACAACTCAGCTGAGTGGTTTACTAGAGGTCCTAGATGTCACACCAGATCCGAAGAATGTCGTACCATAGACTAGAGCCGCTGGCAGAACTGGGTGTACTTAGGCTCCTATTGCTTGCTCTCTCCCTTCTGAGGAAGGAGGCAGTGATGGGAGTGGTTTACCACAGATAACTCCATACGGAGAGGAGTCTAGTTCTGAGGGAGGCTCTGAGGAAAGATCAGAGGCAGAGTCCTCCGCCGCACCCTAATCATCATCATATGCACTGGATGCTCTCACTAACTAGTGGTGCGTCGAGGGCGTGCAAGACATATATGTGGAAGGCACAGCAGAGAGGGTGGGGCAAGCCAGCCTGCTCCATTTATAGGAGCCCAGAGTCATTGATGACAGACTTGACTGTGTCCCAGGCTTTTAGGACACGTTGACTAGATATGGGCTTCAGTGGTTGACTAGACCTCTCGGACGATACTTCCTAACCATGGGAGTTCTATGCCTTCTACGTAACCACGATCCAGCTTACTCTTCCCAAGGGCAAGAAGACTCTTGCTTAGCCTATACTGATAGAGACGAGGGGGTGAGGGGCCGATGGGTAGATATATTAGAGGAGACCATCCATTGTATGCTATTTGGTCCTAAGTTCTTTGCCCCCAGATCCACGCAGAGTTTGACTACAGGGTGGGGCAGACGAGGGACCCACTAGTGATCAAGGATCCTATGCGACGAGCAATGTTGATGAGATAGGTGGCCAGATATATTGGAGAGTAGGGTCCAGAAACTACTTGGGTTGCCACTTGCTCAGAGCCTATAGTCAAGGCTTCACTCAATTTCCCCACCAAAGTTTAATGGGCGATTGTTCATTAACACATTCGACCAATATTTGTTGATAATACTCTGACGTCGGTGCATGCTATTTTGGTTGCCACATCTTAGCTGACTATGAGATTAATTGGGCCCGCCTCATTACTGAGTAGACCCATGAGGCCGCACTGAAGAGGTCCACCTCTATCCCGTTCCCACACTTGATTTACTGGCTCTGTCTAGAGTCGAGGATGGAGATACTACATCAGCTGGACCAGATAATAGAGGCCCAACATACATTAGATCCCAGCCTGATCAAGGCTGAAGAGAACCAGGTGGCACTCCGGTGAGCACAGCGTCCACCTATGCCCGAGATGTTCGCCCCAGCACCACCACCTGAGGGTTCTGAGGCTGGCACAATTACTACTACTACTGCTACTAAGGAAAGGACCCATCACATGAGGAAGTTAGGAAGGGGGCCACACTATTGTTGTTCCTGCACTAGAGGCCACTACTTCATAGCTTACTACCGCGGGCATGATCTACGTGTTTGCCACTTCTATAAAGGCCTTGGCGTAGAGGTTATCACATGCTGAGTCAAAGTTGACTCAGCTTGTTTACCATATCAGGCCATGGGTCCACCAGGCTATTGCAGGCTTAGAGGATCGTTCACAGGCATTCACGATCGCCACTATTCAGGACCACATTTCTATCATAAATGCCTGCATCGACGCCTTCCAGGAGAGGGTACAATCGAGATTGGGTGAGGCTTGACCTTTAGATTTATCAACTATGAAGAGGAGATCCAACAACTCCAGACTGACTTAATATAACAGCACTAGCAGCATTGGTTGCACTACCATTGACTACACCAAGGTACCAGTAGTTGATCTATTTGTTCCTAAAGAGTCCATATAGTTTTCCCTTGGGAAGATAACTTGGATGGATGATGAGCTAGAGGAGAGACATGCACGTGCAAAGATGTCAGGGGAGGAAGAGCTCGAACTTTCCTTGAGGAGAATGAGGCATGAGGAGGAGATGAGACAAGTTCGAGTGACGGAATAGGTGAAGGGTGCTAACCCCCTCCAGACAGAGTACTACTGCTGAGTAGACCACCCCACTTGAGGAAGGTCGCTAGACTCAACCATAGACTGGCGCTTAGGCTCCCAGGTACTTTTTTTGAACCCTTATGTTCTATTTTATTTTGATTTTGTTCATTGGGGACAATACGCATCTCTTTTGATGGGGTGTGGGTAGTTATGGGCCTCAGTGAAGTCTGAGTAGCTTGGATCCATAACTACCCTAATTTTTTATCTTGAGGTTTTCTTGCCTGTGTTCTTTTTCCCCTGGATATTTAATTTCTATTGAACCAACATGTTTAGGATGTTTAGATAATATTTGTAGCATATAGTACCAATCCTTGTGGCATATAGCATGTTTCCATGTTTTGTTTGAAAAATGACACCCACCAAAAATTTTGATTTGTAGTTAGATAGCAACCATGCATATTTAGGTATGTGACAATATATGTTTTGATAAGTGAGGGTACATTGAGATAAGAAGCATGATCTGTAAGTCTTTTTGTTGATAATGTATGAAGTGCCATATGAGTGTGAGCCTAATTTGATAAATTCATGTGTTTTGTGCTAATTCAAAACTCGCTCTATTACTCTAAGTTAGATTGTAGATTAATTGGACTAGGAAAGGATCTAAGGTTATTGTTCTTAAATATTCCACTTTAGCCTAAAAATAACCAACCAAATTGATAATATATCCCTTGTTCCTAACGTTTGAGCCTAAAAAGATACCTATTCTTTGAAAACACCTAATCAACCCAGCCTTATCTAGTGAAAAATCCTAAAATTGGCTCTGGTCTTTCCTTGAACATTGTGTACCTTAACTGAGGCAGAGCCTAAGTTAAGGGTGGCTACCAAAAGTGCGTTGGTTTGAGGATAGATATTATGCACCTTAGCACAGGATAAAGGCCTAAGTTGAGGGTGGCTGGTGTAAGGGGGAAGCACAAAAATAAGGGGTGAGTTAAGAATACGAAGAAAAGGAGTAAAAGCATGTGCTGGATGTAAGAAAAATAAGTGATGCCATAGATGTGAGCTAGAAGGTGAAATGAAGTGTGAAAATGAGGCAAAAAGCTGAGAAAGTGAAAAGAAAGCACCCAGAAAAACTTGAAATAGGAAAAAGGGAGAATAAGGTGAAAGTAGCATTGTAGGTAGCGCAAAACTATTAAAAAAACACAGTTTCAAGGAGGGCCTATAGTCACTATTTTTCCAAAATATCACACCAGAGCCCCTTAGCCTATGTTACAAGCAAGAAAGTCCTATAGTAATCCTATTCCAGTTAGGTGAAAGTCTGAGTCATGAGTATAAGGGCAAACCTATGATATTAGTCATTATACATGAATATCTTTTGTGAGAGTGAGTGGTTTGCATAGTCCCAAGGTCAAATATGAAAACATCATTGAGTGTCACGTATGATACTTCTTTCCGTGAGAGTTCTTGCATTGCATTGTTAGCATTAGGCTTGTTCAGTGATTGTGGATTGTTGATAATACCGTACTTGTCATAGTTGTATCATCACATGGACCATTTTGCATTGGTTTGCTAAAATAGCTATCTAATCCTGTTCTAAAAAATTGGTGCGGGTATCGGAGTTCGAGATTTATGTGATGTATGCCATTGAGTTGAGGTATGTGTGTTACTATGTTGTCTATATAGATTGAGTCCATCCCTTGAGGAAAAACAACAATTTTAAGTTGAGGGTATTGTTGTGCTGTCAAAATACAACACTTTTGATGCTTAAAACTTTAGATTTTGTGTGTTCTCAATACGATGTTAGTAGGTTTTATGTGTTTTTGTGTTTATCTTTGCAGGATTATAGGTTGGTCATGATTTTGGGGAAAGTTATAGAAGTTGCTGCAGATTTTATGTTATACGAGACACCTTATGGGCCATAGACCATTCTACAAGCCGTAAGGTGGTTTCGTAAGGAATTCCAGTGAGGGGCCAAGTTTCTGAAGTTAATTCTACGTACATGCAGACCAACCGTAGATTAACGTACGAGTCGTAAAAGAGTTTCGTGCCTCGAGGATCAGAGAATGAAGACTTTCTAAAGTTCTTCAGACGAAACCCCCTTTACAGGTTGTAAACCACTTTACAAGTCATAAAGGGGTGCCGTAAAGAGGAAGTCTAATTTTCTAGCAACAAGGTACGAGACCCTGATTACGGGCCGTAAACTTCAATACGGGCCGTAAAGTGCATTTTAACACGTGATGACTAGATCTCCTAAGTCTTTTAGGATTTGAATTTCAAATATTATAAATAAGTTTTTTAGGTTATTTTTTAGGAGAGGACGTCAGTTTTCATAAGTTTTAGGTTAGTACTCAAAGAACTCAATAATTAGAGAGAAAATTGTAAGAGAGTCTTTGAGAACACTTGTAGTTGAATTTGATCTTAAAGCTTGTTATTCTTATTGATATTGGATTGCTTGTTCTTAAATCTATTGTGTAAGTGTTTAATTATGCCTTCTCAATTCATAATCTCTTCATCTACACATAACATGAGTAGCTCAATCCACAACTAGGGTTGTGGGAACCATGAAGAACCAACAAAATAGAACTGAATAATTCAAAATTCTTCGAAGGTGTATATGCATGTATTAATTGACTCTCTTTGTTTTGCATGTTTTCTAGTGGTGGCCAACACTAGAAATTACCTAGTGTTACTGAGTGAATCAAGGTAGTAATGAACAGGAAAAGAGATTAATTAACAGGATTCGATTGATGTGTTCTCGTCTAATCAACCGAATTTGGCCAAGGGGAGGTTGTAGTGGGACTAATAGGTAATGGTTAGCAATGCACACTATATTGATGGGCCAAGTCACATAGTGAAATTCGCCTCTCACCTTTGACCAAAGGGCATAGTGAACTTAAATTATCGTCCTGCATGCTATATATTAGCCAAGAATTAGGTTATTCGGGGATACTGAGTTGGGGAATCATGGGGAACACAATTCTCTAGTTACTCTCTATTATTGATTTTTCTCTCGTGATAAGTAGTTAGTTTACTTTTCTCATTGATTATTGCAACCCCCTCCCCAACTTTGGGGAATTGAGTTGATTAATTACTCGGATTGCATATTGATGAATTTTCTTGAGTCTACATATTCCCTGTGGGATCGACCCTAACCTTGGCTAGGTTCTATATCTTGATAGCAACCACTTTATCCTCTAAAAAGGAGGTGTAACTTGGGTGACATCACCCTATAGCAACATGCAATACACACTCATACAAGTGCAAGTCAAGTCAGTACGCATGCTTGCACCGGGCTCTAGCTCTGATTCGGCCCATATAAGGCCCTTTTGAAGCCATGTAATGTAAGACTCAGGTAATATAGTAGCTACAACCAACACAAGCTTCAATACAACAACCACCATCCCATAAAATTATATATATACACACACACACACACACAACACACAGATTACATTCAGCCATATACAATATATACTCTACAACTCCATCCATAAACAGTACATTTCTACACATTACAACTCAAATATGCAAATATTTTAACTCAGTCTAGGGTTTAGCGAAAGCCTACCAGTCAAGTTTTTCTCCCTCGAAATCACTTCCTAATGTTGCTCAGCTGTTAAAACAAAGTCACACGATCATTAAGGCTGATTTGGCTGTATAATCTTAGAACCGGGAAAAGTTACATCATTTACGACTAAAACAGGGAGAATCAGGGCCCACGCCTAAAATACCAACCCACGTAAAATGATTCTTATGTCACCCTGAGTTTGTAGCCAAATACTGAGGTCAAAACGAGGTTCAAAATAATCAGAAACAGTCCAAAAATGAATAACATTTTTTATCAGAAAATAACATATATGTACAACAGCTTCCCGACCAGATTTCTTAAAAACACACTTAAATTAGCAAATGTGGATATTCCACGATGTAGTTCTCGAAAAGTACTATAGTTTAGAACCAAATTTTACTTATTTCAAGTAAGAAACGGCCGAGATATCATATTTCAAATTTTCTGAAAAAACATAATGTGACCAGCAGCTAAAATTAGTTTTTCACACTAAACAGAGCATATCAATTAATTCCGACACTACCAAGATGTGCGTCTCGCAATAATATACAAAATCGAGCCAAATTTTACCAAATTCTGACTCAAAACGTATAAGAAATCACAACTCAAAGTTTTCGAAAATATCTTCTAAATACAGCTGCAAACACAGTAAGTTTTATCTCAAATGACATGCAAAAATTAGTTTCCAACACTTTCACGATGCTCTTCTCAAAAAATTGCATAAGTTAGGCTTTTTAATCACCAAAATCGAATCGAAAAAGGGAGAGAAACCGCGTCCGAAAGTTATAGGTTGAACTTGCATTGTGCCTTCTATTTCTAGAAATTTTCCAGACTTTGACATCATATATATATCCTTTCTACCTGCCATGTGGCAGGCTCTCACTTGGCCACGTCAGCACACACCCTTTTAATTTTCAACAATTGCTCAAACTTAATTTTGATGCTCCGACCTCATCTAGAAGCCAAAACATACAATCCATATATCAAGTCTAATAAGAAATGACATCCCGGACTCAATGATGTAGTCGAAATTCCAATCGTAGGCCATTTTATTCCAATGTGGGGCTCATTTTCCAATATAGAAATCTATTGAAGGGGTCAAAACACAACTAAAGCCCCCGGAACTAGATGAAAGGTCCTCCTGGACCAAACTCAACGTTTCAAATCCAACGATGTAGTCAGAATTTCGATTTGGAGTATGTTTACCAAGGATGTTGACTAAAGTCTTCTATTGACCTACTTCGACAGCTAAATTTGCAAAACTTGATATAATTGCACCGAATATGCCCCTAGCCTAATTTGTACATTTTGGAACTGATAGAACTATCAAAATTTCGCTCCAAGGCCATTTACTAGAACTTTTTCAAACAATTCATTTTACGGTCATAATCTTCCGTTTACTTGATACACTGTGCAAATATCAAATGATTCACCCAACGCCCGAACAATCTATGTCAATAAGTCACAAATCACTCGAGGTCGCTATGCAAATGCTCAAATTGATAAAATATATGTGGAACCACAAAAATAACCTGGAGGGTCATTACAACATCCCCCACTAATAAAACTTTCATTCGCAAAAGTAAGGATAAATGCATACTTAAAGACTCAAATAGGTTAGAATACTATTCCCATATACAAGTATATATCATACTCTAAGTTACTATCCTCAGCATCTATCACCATTCGGTCACAAGAAGCATACCAAAAGCAAGGAAGACAAACCACTACTAATCACACCTGTTGTCCCAAAACTGGATAACCAGAACTGCAACGAATTAACATTATGTAGCTCATAGCTAGCCTCCACAATCCAACCCTGTACATATTGCCTCCATGGACAAAGATCCAATAATTTCAACACCTAATAGATCAACCATAATAGTATAGTACTTAATAAATCAAGCCCCAGTAAATAGGGCCTCAACAGGTCCACCATAATAATGAGATCGATACACACAAGTCATCAAGTCTGTACACATAATAGGGGCATTAATCAACCAACAACATAACTAAAATCTAGTAATAGCCATACTGGGTCCTGATACAATTTTTCAGGGTATCTCCGCCATGATCTCAATTAACGGTAGTCCAATATTTGTAGGAACACAACATCCCTGTCTGATGGGAATCTAGTAAATCAGCAAAAGACATACCTGGCGACTGACAGCTACTAAAATAACTCTATCATAGAAGTCTCAATTATGACATCGCCATCCTGAAGAGTCACTATACCCGATCCCCCACTAATAGAAGGGACCTTCTACTACCTTAATACCTAATCCAAGATAAAAGAAGCTCAGAACCCATACTCAAGTAGGTGATGAGCTAAGCAATACAATTAATAATGTAAAAGCATAACTCAAGTACAAGGTAACTCGGCAAAATGATCAACATCCCTACTGGCAAGCATAGCCACGAATTTCGGCCAACGCAATCCCAAGCAGCTAATAATTATAAAGAGTCCCCAAGGCGGAGTGGCTGGCAGCTTAGCTGATAATACAATAATATCCCATCCAATAATGGACAATCCAACTAAGACTCCAGGCATAACATTTTATCCCAAAGTCAAGTCACCCAAAAATCAGGAGAACAACATATCAACAAATCATCACAAGAAAATCATAATCATAGAGACAGAAGGTGTAGCTAGGGGTATGACTGATAACCGACGTCTTAAAAACTATATACGCCGATATTAGACTGCCCACTCTAGTAGGCAAACATCAAAACGGTCATATGTCTAAATGATATGGTTTGCCTTACATTTAGCCACTATCACGGTATAATTATAACATAGGCGAACACTACTCAAAATCCCGCCACATACACATCCTCATCAATATCAAAAAAACCAACAGGTCAGACTAGTAGGTAATAATCAAATATGCATATCCAGAAGGCACCAATGCTCATCCTTACCTCAGTCATAACTTATCTCGCCTTCAGGATCTCTATCAAGAGTGCACACAACCCATGTGACCTTTAACCAGATGTTAAACAGATGGATATACGTATTGCAGAACTCTATCCCCAACAACATCTCTCATAGTGCAATACATAGCCACCACCAGTCAAATACTAATCACGAAGCTTGCCTCTGAGGCCCTTCTACATTCTCAATGCTTGTAAGCTTTCTTATCCGACTTTTACAACTCGAGGGCATCTAGCCTCTACTCAATAGGCACTAGGACTAATGACACAGTACTTCCCCTGCAGGGAGTCTAGCCTCTACGCAACATCAATGCGGAGGGACGAATGGAGCAAAATTCTCAAAAATCGCAGAACCATTGACAAGATGCACAACAAAATCAACAACATAGGAAAGTTCCCAAACATCCCATAGCCTCCTAGAGATAATCCATAGACGTCTCCGCACTCATCCACAGGACTCTATTAGACGGTAGCTCTATACAACCGAGACCAGTAAACCTTAAGCTCTGATACCACCTTGTCAAGACTTTGTCCTGGTCATGATGGCGCCTGCTAGGTACCACCTATAGGCAAGCCAATTCCCAATCCAAGGGTGCCTTTCCTAGCTCTCTAGTCCAAACCAAACTAATACAATAATAATATATATGCTGAAACCTACCCAGAACCTCGAAGTCAATAATACAGAGCTACAATAAACACAAGGCACATCATATACATATATCAATAACCATAACCCTACTATATAAGACCAATGTTTGGAGACAAAAGATGACCATCAATAAGAAGGAGACTGCGAAGAAGCCAGAACTACCGGTGCTCATAAAAGTCACCTGAGCACTTTTGAAGTTCCCCAACTCAGCTATCACGGCCCATCCCTGGATCCCCACTATGGAATAATATAGAAGTAGGGGAGAGTATGAGAAAAGGCACCCAGTAGGCATCATTGGCCAACCGATTAATATAGTAAACATGTATAAAGCCCAAATATAAGGAGAATTGCTACATTATAGCAAAATGAACTTACATCAAGTCATAAGCATGTCTGGAAATCCATTAACTACCATTGAGCCAACCAAGGATATGATCAATGATAACTAAACCAACCCCAGTGACGACCACGATAACCTAAACCAACCCAAGTATTGAAAAACAATACCAGTGATGAAAACTATTTAGGCTCATATAACAACGATAACTAATTGAGGCATAGTTCTCTACGCGGGTGCAAGGCCCTAGCATCTATGCTTGTACGCCAACTAAGCCCCCACAAGCCCAGAAGGTACACCCACGCACAATATAAAATTGACAAATCATCACGAAATCCCTCAGAACCATTACAGAATACCATAGACCCATAACAGTGCCCAACTCTCCATATCATCAGAATAAGTGTCAGCTGTATATCGGTGTAAGGCCCTAGTGCCTAAGCCTGTACGCCGCCTCCATTACACCAAGAAGCATATCCATACATAATCAGGGTATGAATATGTGTGTGGATCCATAGGAAATCAATCACGGCCCTAGCCCTAACAATCATATCAATCTGGGTCCTCGACCTTGTGCCGGCACATGGCACTCGAACCAAAATGTACATGCAGAATGGTGGAATGTATCCCCTGTGGGAGAATGAATCCTCCTCACATAACAAGTGTGTCTTAAACTCAGAATATCAATCATGAGGCCTCGCCTCCAAATGTAATCAATGGGGTCCTCGACCCAAAATATCAATCACCAGGGCCTAGCCCCAAAAGTGTAGTAAACGAGGCCCCAGGCCTAAAGTAACGGTAATTGCTCTGACCTCTTTAGAATCGACACCTCGATCTCAAGCACACAGATATGACCACTAGAGACTAGGACCACGAGGAGCATTACCTAGGTTTAGATACTGGGACGTGACCACCAAAGACTTGAATAACAGGGTGTGTCATCTAGGTCTCAGAGCGTAACATCAGAAAAATCTCCTTCTCTCTCTAACCAGATCTGGATCCCCCAATTATATGATATCTCCTAAGCCACAATAAACAACTTATTCCAAAGCTATGCAAGGAATTCAAAGTAGCAGCTAACCTTAGTTTAACAATGCATAGACTTTAAAAATCAGAATAGCTTTGGGCTTTGTAGGCAACCATGCTACGATCTTGCCCACCACAGGTAATAGAAATAAAAGTACAGTAATAATAGGGTATCATAGATGGTTTCGACAAATAGGCCCATTAGAATCATAATGCTCATAATCAAGTCATTGTATGACATAGAATCAATGCATAGTCTCCCAGTCGGCATATCTATATAGCAACAGGCAATGCATACTTATATAGGTGCAAGCCAAGTTAGTCCGCATGCTTGCCCTAGGCTCTAGATCATATTCGATCCTTACTAGGCCCTTTTGTAGTCATATAATGTAAGACTCAGGTAATATAACAGCTAAAACCAATACAAGCCTTAATACAACAGCTACTGTCCCATAACATTATGTATATATATACACACACACACATACACACACACACACTCAAAACACATATTACATCCATCAATGTACAACATATACTCAACAACTCTATCCATAAACAGTACATTTCTACACATTCTAACTCAAATTTCCAAACATTTCAGCTTAGTCTAGGGTTCAGAGAACGCCTAGCCTATTTGGCATCCAATGTCTCTTGCTTGGAGTCAATCCAACCAAGGTTTTTCCCCTTGAAATCACTTATTGATGTTGTTAAACTGTTAAAACATAAGTCACAAGATCATTATGGCTGATTTGGCTGTAAAATCTTAGAAAATGGGTGAAATTACATCATTTTTTATCGAAAAATACAGATATGCACAGCAACTTCCCGGCCATATTTCTTAAAAACATGGTTAAATTAGAAAAATCTGAATATGCCACAACATACAACAACAACAACAACAACAACAACATTACCCCAATGCCTCAAAGGCTCCCACCCATTGCGGGGTAAGGGGGGTCGGATATACGCAGCCTGACCTCTATGTTTAAAAACATAGCGCGACTGTTTCCAGATGACCCATGATGAGCGTCGAAAGTTGCATTGACTAACCGCTGCTACTTCACAATTGAAAGAAGCGCAGACA
>JAPFFP010045009.1:0-11944 GCA_026153255.1 Solanum medicagineum | reverse complement strand
GGGGCCTGTCCCGACCCTTATCAGATGTTGTTCCTTATCTAGAGGCTTTGTAGACTATGTATATCAAGTGTGGTCATATCTCATACTTTAGACACCGTGGCCCCAACGGCCTAGTCATATGCATTTCCTTTTGGCTTGTCGTCCTTGTTTATCTTCTTAAAGGTATGTCAAACATAGAAATCCCTCATAATATGTACAGGCAGCGCATAGGTACAGGTTAGTTCTCCCGGGCCTTACCGGCAACGGGTGCCAGTCCGCCCTAATGGGACTTGGGCCGTGACACACAGGCTGAGTTTCTATTGTATTCCTCAGCTCCAACGCCACACACAATCATCTTCTTTGCCTTATAATTCTTTTCGATCTTTTTTCGGTCAACCTCAGAATATTGTTTCCTGGTGTTGGGAACCAACCTAGTTGTATCCCCTAAACTTCGACAGTAGGAGCATATGGTCCATCAAAAATGATGTCCCATAACTCATTTTCTTCAGCCATCAGGAAGTCAAGCATACAACTCTTCCACCATCCATACAACTGGCCATTAAATCTTGATATTCTGTTGGATGATTGTCCTTCTTCTAAATTGAGTGGAGCAGCCATAGTTTCCAGAAAATTTCAAGGTGTGAACCGTATAGAGATCTCTGCTCTATACCACTTGTTGAGTAACTACGCGTCCACAATAGTAAGGGGCCAAGTTCCTTGAAGCAATATAAACAGAAACTAAATAAAGAGGAACAACAAGGAAGAAAACATAAAGATTTAAAGTAAAAAAACTCCTGGCTCAAGGGAGGAACAACCACGACCTATCTAACGAGATTTACCAAAACCAAAGTCCACTAAATGAATAAGAAACGTAGCCAGTTTATTTGTCTCACTCTCACATTTCCCACTTGCAACCCCAGTTACAAGTTAAGAGCAACAAAAACCAACACTAGTCTACACTCTCACCTCCTAGATGAAGTTATACTACTACACCACAACACCTCAAGGCCCAAATAAGCTAACGAGGTGTACAACTTTCTAATGGAATAAAAACTATGATCAACGATCCTTTATATGCTAGGAATTGATCTTACAAGTTACAACACAACACAACAACATACATAAAAGGAAATTATAATCATCTTCTATCAGGTCCCTTGTACATAGAAGCTATATCTTCACACAAGGAGCCAAGAGAGAACTTTTAGAGCGACAATAATATCCAGTTTGTGATTTTTCCAAAAGTTGTGATTGTTCCTTGTACAAGCTCCTTTTATACTATAGTGGAGGCACCAAACGGACCGCTGGTCCTCAGTGTGACGAGGGTGGCATTTCACCAACCAAGATAGCTTTAACAAATGTATCCCATACACACCTTGGCAGTTTAACCTGATCGATGACATGGTCCTAGAGTCAGTTTGTTAATCATCAAAACATTCACTTAACAGATCAACCTTTTTCAGCCTTTGGTGAGACCTCCTTGCTTTGGTAGAATATCTTTAAGTTATTGCTTTTAGTACTTAGTAGTTCTTTTGAGATAGTCGTGGGGTCCTATTTCAGCACCTATAATTAGTATTGGAGGCTTATTGGACAAAGCTAGAGAGTGAATTTAGTTACTTTAGCTTGCAATCGCAGTACGAAGTTTAGAAGGAATATATATATATATATCACTAATTCCCCTGAAACCATGCATATATACTATATGCTGCCACCTTACTGCCATATGGCAGCACCAGATCATGGCACATGGAAGCAACAGAATAGACCATGTGACCCCCTCTCTTTCTATTAATCCTTCAGTTCCTTTTCCATCGTTTCGGGCTCGTTTGGACTCCGATTTTTGCAAACGAACTATGCAACCCTAGATTTTGATGTTCCGGATCCAATGGTGCAATTAGAATTTCTGATGGGGATTTCTACGATAAAGTAAGGGTCCCACTTATTTAACTATAATTCTAACAGAAAGCCCCGGGGGTCAAATCACATCCGGATGTCTGTCATGCCCCGAGCCTACACCTTGGACTTGGCAGGCACTCGGAAATTATTTCTGGTCCCAAGCAAATCACTTAGCCTAGCTACTTACTTAGCGGAAGACTTAATAATGATGGAAAAATCCATAAAGCAACAAAGATAAGCTAAAATAGTCTGCATAGCTAAATAAGAAAGCTTTTTAAGCAATGTCTAAATAATTGGAAAATTGAACTACTAAGAACCTGGTCTATGGAACCTCTACTAATATTTTTTGAATAGACTACTGAGACAGGCCCAAGTAGCCAGAACAAAAAATAAAGCTGAAAAGAGATCTCATGAATCAAAGGAGCCTCGGACTGAGACGAGGCCTCACCAATAAGCTGATAGCTGGCAGGATCTTAATGAAGCGGCTACTGAGGAACTCTGTCGCCTGCGTCTGCATCATAAAATGATGCAGTTCCTAAGGACATCAGTATGTGGAATGTACGGTATGTAAAATGGCCAAAACATTTAAACAGTATATCATAAGGCTTCTTAAAAGACATAAATATAATGCATAATTATATAGCAATAATCATCAGGCTGGTATGCTGAAAATAACATGCTAAAAACTGACATAAAAAACATAGTTTCTTAGCTTGAGGAGTTTCTCTAACCGACAACCACCACTGTGAGCTTCATGGTGATACAGCGTCTTGCCCATGCTGCCAGAGTCGTCCCATACTTTGACGGGGTAGGGGACGAATAACTAGGGGAGTGGATCCCCAAAACTGGGTCATCTCAGTGGCTAATGAGAAAGGTACTGTAGTACAATCCTATCCTATGGTGGCTACATGGTTTATGAGTTTGAGTAATTTATTCTACTCTCACCCATATCGATGCTATACTACTCCTAAAATACTTTATATAACTCGTCTTAAATAATCATAAATTCTTGAAAATCTGGATTACTTGGTGACTTAGTCCAGCTTACTACACAACTTTCTCATACAACTTCTTTAACTTAACTGAAAATTAGAATCAACTCAGTGACTCAAAACATGCTAAATTCTTGGCTAATATGTGAAAATGTATCTTTAAAATGCACTTCTTGAACTTAGTTTTAAAGGTACTCAACTAATCTTTTCTTTTCTTGAATAGCATCAAGATTTTCCAAGAAAATTAACAATAACAAATTTTGATCATAATTGAATATAGACTTAAAAACAATTCTTCACTTGGATGTTATAGAGACCATCAATCATAATATTCATCAAGAATCTATGAAATTTCCATGAAATTTGACATATTTTACAAAGTTACAGGAATTCTTAGTATCAATCAACGCTTGCAAGTTCATGGATGAAACCTAGCTTCAATTCCTAAAGATATTGACAAAA
The DNA here is from genome assembly GCA_026153255.1 of Solanum medicagineum. Lineage (NCBI taxonomy): Eukaryota > Viridiplantae > Streptophyta > Magnoliopsida > Solanales > Solanaceae > Solanum > Solanum medicagineum. The sequence goes on along the minus strand of JAPFFP010045009.1, from coordinate 8,615 downwards.
TATTACTTTTTAGGTGACCTTACATACCCTGGAATGACTTCTTGAAATGTTGGAAGAATAATCTTGAATGTCGTAGTGTTCTTGAATTCTATGCTTGAAGTTCTAGAAAAGGTTTGTTGCTTTTAACGTATGAATGTGAAGAAGAAATACATTTTTGAACTTTGATCGACTTAAAAACTAACTTAGTTTAGGATATGGGGTATGGGAAACGTCAAAATTACCCCTCCCTTTTAAAATGAAAATTTGCATCACTACTACACTAGTGCGCGACGCGCACTAGTGCTTTTTAGCACTTTTTTTGCGAATTTCTCACTTTTCGCAAATTTTCAGAAAATTCCTAAGTGTGGTTACGTGTCCACTCCGTGTCGCGAAAGGGACACTGAGACCCCACTATTTTAAGCTCATTTAAGAAAACATAATTCACATTTTTTCAAGTTTTTGCCGAGCCGAGACCATTTTCCTACTTGACTTTTTGCATTGATCGCAAATCCAGCCTCGGATTTGCAAACGGAGCAAGGGAAAGCATGTTACATGCAAGGGCAATTCTAGGGTATTTTCATCATTTCACGAGTGTGTTACAATGTCCTTGGCATCAAACGAAGGGTCGCCTTAGACCAAAATCAATATTTCGAAGCTAACCACACTATCAAAATTTTCATCTGGGGCACGATTCTCGAAAGAATTGACTGGGTCAACTATTAACCAGTTTCAGCGGCCAAATTTGTAATCCATGATATAATTGCACTAGATAAGCTTCTAGCCTAATTAGATCATTCCAGAGCTAATGGAATCGTCAGATTTTCATTCTGAAGCTGTTTACTAGGACTTTACCCAAAAACTTATTTTAGGGGTATAACTTTCCGATTAACTCAAAAATCCACATAATTCCCGAATAACCCAACCAATAATCACCCCAACAGTCGCGAGGTCACCATGAAAATGCTCAAATCAACTTACTAACAACAAAACCATAGAAATGACCCAGAGAGTCATTACAACAACCCACTAATAAGACTTTCGTCCCAAAAGTACGAATACAGGCATACCTATAGGCTTCAATCCGCACCATGAGTATATAAGTCATAAGCAGGTTACCTATTCTACAATAATTTAGTACCACCCTCACTATCCATAAATCCCACCACCCATTTTTATATAATAGCGAGTCGATGCGATAATTCAACAAGGAAGTCTCAAGAATTAACTATTTGTCCCATCCGCTTAATGAGCTGACAAGTCACGAGGATCAATCGGCTAGACGTACCTATTCTTACAATAGCTATAGTTTGGCTAATTATATTTTGTAATTATAATTATAGTAGAGTTTGTATAATTTGAGTAGCATTTGTATACATCTGTATAAATCGTTATACAATTTGCAGTTTTTGTATAACATTTGTATATTTCGCTATACAATTCGTGCACAAGGTTTGTATAATTCTCTATACAATTCATATTGTTTGTATATTTTAGTGTACAATTTGATTCACGCACAATGTTTGTATAAATTGAGAGACTTATACAAAATTCAAATTGTAATTGCAACTAGATATTTGTCACTAGCCGTAGTAATTTCAAACTATAACTATGTTAGTTAGTTAAGTTATGTTTACTGCAGGGGTAACAAAATTAAACCCAAACTGTTCAACTCGTTAAAGTTTGGATAGGTTAATCCCCTCCCATATATTAGCTCAATCCATCTCAACCCAACCCATTTCAACCCGTTTAACATTGGGTTGATATTCAACCTGAATTGACTTGACAGAGATCTTAAAATATTTTTAAAACACTCTTTTTTTAATTTGATATGTTTTATATAGCCAAAGTAAAGAAAAATCTAATTTAATTAAGTACTCAAATATTGAACAAGAACAAATAAAGTAAAACTTAGTAAAGGTTGGGTCAGGTTGGGTCTTGACCCGCTCTATAACCCATTACTCAATCCATTTTGACCCGGCCCATTTCGACCCAAGTTCATTTGGGTTGAGTTGGTTCTTGACCTATTTGTTTTCTTGACCCATTATAATCCGCTCAAATTTGACCTAACCCGTCCAATTGTCACCCCTAGTTTATTTATATATTGCTTTCAGATTTCAATGTTGTATAGCCATAGGAGGACCATTATAATATAATTTTATGAATGTGTAGGATTTCCCACTAAACTAGCTAAAAGGCATGTTTACTTAAAATATTTTGAGGTGGAAAAAAATTGATTATTGAAGAATATAGCTGTCATGTTCATATTTTCCAATGTTGATAGTTGCAAGAATAAAAGTCGAATGATTTGGCCAAAATTTGTGGAATATATCTTTTTCATACCAAATCCTCAGATTGCTTTTTAAAAACCTACTCATCTAATTATGATTAAAATATTTGTTAATATAATATAAGTCAGTCGTATGAGTAAACATAATATTATTTGATGAACCTGATATTACATGTTTATAAACTTAAAATTACTGGTCTTAGTAAAATTAATCTTTGTCTATGATTCTTAGGACTTATTCGTTTGCACTTAATAGAGATCTGCATTTGAATGGTTCAAACATTAGACAATCTAGAGCATTTGTTATCATAAGATTTAAGCACTTAATTAGTCTGAATAAGTTTAAATCATTAAGATCTAGAACAAAGTCTTTAATATCATTAATAAGTGTATTCGTGTGTGGATAATATATATTCACCATCACTCAATACATAATCACTTGCTACCACTGCTAACCACCTCTGCCGCCACCACCATTAGTGTTGTCTACCATCAAGCACTCTGCCATCACAAGTATTACCAATGCTAATCATTATTATCAGTCCCTACTTACCTCTTCCAGCATTATTATTACATACATTCACTACAACCCCTGTCTCTTTAGTTGACATGTTTACCATTACTATCAATCATTACCTTCACTGAAGTCCTACTACCAACAAACTATGTCATCATGGCTAGTACCGCTGCCAACTATCACCATACATTCCTCAGTCACCGCCACCACCATCTCTATGACTACTATCAGGCACTAACACCACGTGGTCAATCTCCACTGCTAACAACCACTATCATTATAACTCGTATCGCCACCAACTACCACAATCACTCATCAATCACCACACATTTTGCAGCCACCATAATAAACACTGTCAGCTACTAACATCAAGCAACTTCGCCATTAAACCACCAACACCACTACCTGTCTCATCATTATGATATACTCCACAACACTAACTACTCCACCTACACAACTATCACCATCATCATTACTAGCCACTAAGAACAACTATCACCATCATCACCACTGCAAACTATCTCTACCATCAAAGCAAGTTGCATAAGTGTTTCTTTTTTTTTTTTTGATCAAATAAATTTATTTTTATAAATTTTAGTCAATGTTAAATTAATTTTAATTTGAATTATACATTTATTATGTACATATAAACAAATTGTGTCTATTCAAATGTTGAAAAAAAAATACTCTTAATCATTAAGTGCTCATACCCAGAAATAATATCTTAATCATTAAGATGCGTATTCAGATTCAAGCATCTAAATATTAATGGAAATAAATGAGACCTTAATTTCTATCTAAAACTCCAATTCACCTCCTATCAAAAATAATACTCGAACTAAACTTGACATAATTAGACGAGAGGGAGTTAATCGATTGGTAATCACTCCTCACTTTCAATCTAAGATCATGAGTTCGAGTCACCATTGTGGTTAAACTTCTATCCACAAGTTTTCCAGAAAAAAAACTAAACAAACCAAGAACCTTTCGCTTTTAATCCAAGTAGAATTGAATAGAATTCAAAACATATGCAAATTAAAATTTGATATATTAAGCATAATTATAATTTTATCCTAACTTTACTAAAATTTAAGTGATATGGAGAATATCTTGTGCCTAGCATCCACATCAATCCTCTATAGGCAGCCAAACCTTAACGTCTAACACATGGAACATCTAAGTATCAAGACAAAATTATAGAAGCATAGTAAAATAAAGGAAAAAATTCAAAGACTTCCCTCCAGATTTGTCTTAATAACACTAACCTCACTTGTGGTTTGATATTGTCACGACCCAAGTCTAGGACCTAATTATAACACAGTGAATGAGAGACATCGAAGATACCTAACCCAAGCCTCTAAGAATTCATTAAACATTCACAGGCATTAAATCAAAGTAAAATGGAATTGAAAGCGGGAAATGAGACTAAGGGAATATTTGACATTTAAACATCAATGAAGGAGATAGCTCAGGCATCATAAACATCGTCCAAACATACCATCTATATATAGAACTTGGTGGGGACTAAGACATGCTCAAAGTTCATCCTCAAGTTCAAGTATCAAAGTAGGAACAACACAAAAAGTAATAATTTCCAAAAATGCAACTCTAGAAAAGTAAAGGGCTCAAATTCAAATAGCACGAAGAAGGAGGTGTATTCCCCGGACTAGAGGACTCACCAAATCGACTAGTCTTAAATATCGAAAGCTAGCCACGTGCTGGTGGAGGAAAGATCTAAGCCCTAGGCTTGAGTCATGACAATAAATACTACTTCATATTCATTTTCATAAGGAAAAATTGTGTTAGAAAGGGGTGGTCTTCGATTTTTAGATGACCCATAGGGAAAAATAATTTTTTCGAGTTATTCAGGGCTTAACCAGAAAGTACACGACTAGTCTCATCGTGTACTTGTCGCCCACTAGTGCAAAAATGTCCTAAACCCATTCTTGATCCAAAATAGGGAAAAAATTGGACTTCGTGCAAATATTTACTCCGTAACAAGTCCGCATCGCGGGATGCAAACTTATCGCTCACTAGTTCAAGAAGTTCCTTAATTTCCAGTTTTCACTTAAAAGGACTTGAGTAATAATCCAATGCCTATATATACGGGAATATCTTACTCTTTAGCCATTTTCAAGCCCTAGAACACTTAAATATCCTCCCAAAATTCCTCCTAATTCCTCACAATTCACTCATCTAAATCCAAAATATCTCCAGAACTTGCTTTGGATTTCAAGAACCCAATTGAAGACTCAAATCTTCCTCAATTTTTCTTGAAGAAAGTTTCAACTTAATGGTATGTGGGACTAGTTCATGGGGATTCTTTCATCCATGAAGCTAATGCTTCTCATTTACCAAATTTCATGATTGTAAAAGTTGAATAATTTATGGTTAAACTTTATTATGCATTATAAACAAGATTTGAGTTTGACTTCTTCACGTATTGATTGATTAAGTAAGAATATTTATTGAAGGCTTATTCCATGAGTTAATTTATATATATTGAAGCTATGCATGATGTGAATAATGTAAACTATGAAAGATTATGAATCTTTTAAGGCAGATTTCATGACACCCAAATTGGGGTTTCTACTACAATGTTGGTGGGTTGAATTGAATGATTTCCAAATGAATTAATTTTGTTCCTCTCTTGTCTTATACTCTTGACTTGCATGATTTTATGTTTGACTAAATTTACATGACAAGGATTCTTATGTTGATGAAAGACTATTGCGTATTTTGCAAGACAAGCATGATCTTATAAATTATAGGCTCCTAAGCATGCATTGAACTCATGAAAAGTTCCTACGATTTGTAAGTAAAATGTTGAGTCCTTATACTATATTCTACTACATGAAGGGGGTAAAGCATAATAACAATTTTACCCTCATGTATAAACTAAAGCTCACTACAAGGGATCAAGCATATTACAAGTCCTACCCTCATGTGTAAAGCAATGCCCACTAGAAGGGGTCTAGTTTAAGAAATGTTTTACCCTCTAGCATAAGTATATGCTCACCTGTAGTGGTCAAGTATATGAATGAGCTATACTTGCCATGTTATCATGTTTATTTACAAGTCATTCGAGTTCTGATTAAATATATGATGATGTCAAGTATTCTGTGGGACTAGATTAGCACTGAAAGAGACTTAAGGTAGGGAACTACCTAAGGTGTCCTTATGTAAAGTCTTGGTCTCTTAACTATGTGCCACCATAAGTTCATAATATAGTTCCCTAAATGGGCTTTACTAGTGGATCCAACTAGGTCAAGTTATCCACTATGTGGAGCCAAGTTTGGTTTACTTTGGCAAGTAAACCACTCCTTTTCTGGTGAAGAGACAAACATCAGGATTCCAAGTAGTAGCTCGCTTGGTCTTATATGTCGGTTAAGGTCTCCTCGCACATATATATGTTATCTTATGCAAGTCTGACTATATACCTACATGTTTTAGCTTAAGCATTGATTATACATGTCATATCGCTCTTATATATATTGATTATAGTTATGCATCTTGGTAATTGTAGATTATGACATTGTTGCATTGCACCCCGCATACTTAGTATATTCCAAGTACTAAATCATACTTCTTTGCCTACATGATGCAACCATCTAGGGACTGGAGCTCCTATTTATTCTCCACCTCAATGTGGCTATATGAATCTTTTCAAGACTACTATTGGTGAGTCCTTCACTCCGGGGATGATATCCACTTTACTTTCATGATTTTGTTAAGACATGTCTATTTTGGATTTTATCTTTTGAGGGTGAGCCTGGGAGATGTATTAGCCCCCATTCCATTCATACTAGAGGTGTTGTTGGATATGGATATTTATATATTGAGCTTGAATCCTACTATATTTATGTTATCATTAAAGACTTCTCTTAGTCTTGTTTCCCTTCTATGCTTGTTTTATGTTGACGATAAGACGGAAGTCCCAAGTTCCTAAAACATCCCCATAGCATGAGTCATACTTAACCGCCCCCTTAGATATTATTTGTTATGTGATTCATGCAAATCTTATTCCCTATAACATCCCCATAGCTTAAGTCCAAAGTACTGCTTCCCTTAAAATTACTTCTTGTTTGCTTGTTGCTTAATTATGCTTCCATAACCAAGGATATGCAAACGATATGCTAAGAGGCTTGTTTGGGTTTTCTTGGGGTTTCCCATTCGCTGTGTCACATCTAGGTCCTAAGATTGGGTAATGACAAGTTTGGTATCAGAGCATTAGGTTTGTTAATTGTCCTTGGAAATCCAACACACCGCGTCAAGAAGAGTATTGTTCTTTGTTGTGAAGTGCGCCACAACTATGAATAGGAGGCTATGAGGCATTTTAGATAATGGTATATTTCTTCATGATCTATGTCGTGATTTATATTAAAATAACATTTTCTTCCCTAACGGGTGGTGTTTTGCTCTTCTGGATCATGCCACAACCAAGGAGAGCGGCACAAAGAACTCCTACGCTTGAGGAGGGTTCAGCCCCTTTGGTTCCCCAAACTCCCAAGAAGAAGGAGTCACGCATGCCGAATACGAAAATGTCATTTCCATGTTGGCACAAGCCATGACCAACCAATTGAACCAAGGATGCCAAGCTCCTCATTCCCCCACCCCGGCTTCAAGAGTGAGGAATTTTACAAGGATGAACTCTCCGGAGTTCTATGGCTCCAAAATGGAAGAGGAACCCTTAGAACTCATTGATGAGATATATAAAGTGTTTGCTATTATGGAGGTGAATTTTGAGGATACGACGGAACTTATGGCCTATCAACTCAAGGGCGTTGCACAAATTTGGTTTACTTAATGGAAGCTAGAGAGGTAGAACAATGATCCCATCCCACCGGAGGAATTTAAGGCCGCATTCCTCTATCGATTCTTCCCTATTGAATTGAGAGAGGCAAAGATGATGGAAGTCATAAATCTCAAACAAGGCTACATGAGTGAAAGGGAGTATTCTCTTAAGTTTAACAAACTCTCAAAATATGCTCCTCACTTGGTTGCTAACTCTACGACAAGGATTAAAAAGTTTGTGTCAGGAGTATCCGACTTTGTGAATGAAAATTGTCATACCGATATGCTTGTGGGTGATATGGACTTGTCTCAGCTCATGCCTTACGCCAAGCAACTTGAAGGGGAGAAAATTAGGAAGATAAGGAGTAAGGAGTCCAAGAGGACTCAGTATGATGGTGGTTTTCAAGGTGCTAAGGGGGGCCGTTTCCAACAAGGTCACAAATTCCAAGGCCTAGGATCTTCCAATTCTCAAAACAAAAGATTTGCAAATGATAGGGTGCCTAATCCTAAGGCACAAGGTGGAAATGGTGGGATGACTTTTCTAAGGTGACCAAAATGTGGAAGAAATCATGGTAGCAAATGCTTGAGGGATTCGAATGCTTATTATGGGTGTGAAAAAGTAGACCACAAGATTGTTGATTGTCCCTATGCTCAAAACAAGGGTAAAGATGGTCGTCCTCAAGGACAAGGTGCTCATGTTGATTGAAGGGCATAAGGAGGCCAACAAGGGGATGCTCCATGTCACAATCGGTTTTATGCTCTTCAACTAAGGGAAGGAGCGGATGAGGTGCCCAATGTTGTTTCCGGTATGTTAAAGGTTTATTATTATGATCATTACTCCTTTTGTTGTTAATAAGCTTTATGTGTCTCCCAAATTTTTGTGTGAACCCATTGCGGTGGCTAACTGCGTTGATAAATCCATTATTACTAGAAGAGTCTATATGGGTTATCCTATGCCTATTGTTAGAACCCATAAGTCTTTAATTGGTTCAAGTTGGAAAAGTCTGGGACCAAATGTAAAATTTCTTTAAAGTTTAG
>JAPFFP010045008.1:0-11945 GCA_026153255.1 Solanum medicagineum | reverse complement strand
CATTTACGGATACTTTCTCTTGCTAGAGGCTTTGTAGATTTTGTAAATTAACGCATGGTCATGTCTCGTACTTTAGAGACCGTGGCCCCAATGACCTAGCTATACGCATCTCCTTTTGAGCTTGTTAATACCATTTATCATCTTAGAAGCATGCCAAAAATAGAAATCCCTTATAATATTTACACAAAGTGCATAGATATAGGTTGGTTCTCCCGAGCCTTATCGGCAACGGGTGCCAGTCCACCCTAACAGGACTTTGGGGTGTGACAGCTTTCCATGTAGTAGTTATTATTTTACGGGTCACTATGACGCTGCACCTTCGAAATGTGAACGATAACAACATGACAAATTAATTTAAATTTTTTTCCCTCTTTCTTTTTGGCCTAACCGGAAGAAATTAATTCATGGTCATGATTTAATAAAAAGGAAAAAAAAAAAAAAGAGAAGCACATTCCATTTGAATTTGTGCAACCAATAGGTAGGTGTTGAATACCTTTTGTATTAGACCCATAACTATGTCCTCTTTATTATACACCCACTTAAAAAAAAAAAAATCCTACACAAATCCACTTTAAAAAAATACAAAAAACCTACACAAAAAGCATTAATAAAATAATTAGTAGAGCAAAATTAGTATTTATAGATATACATTATGTGATTGAAGTACCTGAGAAGAGAAGCACCCTAGTAGAGCAAACTTAGTATTTATAGCTTCTTTTGTCAGATGCTTCAGGCACATGATGTATATCGAATAAATACTAACTTTGCTCCACTACTTATTATTTTCTAATACTTTTTGTGCAGGATTTTTTTTTAAGTGGATGTATTATAAAGAGGACATAGTGGGTCATGGGTCTTAGACAAAATGCATTCAACACCTACCTATTCGTTCCACAGATTCAAATGGAATGTATTTTCTTTTTCTTCATTTTTATCAAATCGTAACATTGCATTAATTTCTTTCAGCTAGGATAAGAAGAAAGAGGGGCAAAACTTTAAATTAATTTCTCATGTTGTTATTGTTCTAAAAAAATTTATATTAAGTACTTTTAGTTTTATACTAATCACGAATAGGTGTTACTGATTTGTTCTCTCTAAATGTTGATTATTACTGCAATTACATTTTGTATAATTTGATGTCAACAGTAATGCACTGTGTACATTTCATTTAGATTCAAATATTTAGTCCTATCATTATAGTTGATAATATTACTTTGTCAACCTTCTAATTGCAGTTGGCTAAGATGAATCTAATAGGAAGCTTGGCTTTTAATATCTCTGTGGTAAAGTTATTGAGTTGGTTTTTAGGTAGTCACTCATCTAATAGTTATTATCTCAAAAAGTTATTTTCTTTATTGAAAAAATTTGATTTGCAAAGAAATGTTCCTTTCAAACAATAACTATTAGTTGAGAGACTACATAAGAAATCAATTATAAAAATATCAGACTGATCATGATAAATTTTTGTCTATTTCATACTGCAATTTAGTAATTTTAACTATTCAGCATTTATTTTTTTCAAAAGAAGTGTCAGGATGTTCCCAATTACTAAAACAAGATAGTATACTATTGAATCTGCCAAAAAATCAATTCACGCAAAATATTCACCTTCATGTAATACGCTATTTATTAATATAATTTCATTATTGTCTGGAATATGATGATAACATAGTAAAATGGATGATAATGAATATTTGGGACATTCAGAAGGCCAAGCCTAATCTAAATGCAGTGAAGGAAAGGCTCATCAAAAGCAAGTTGATACTGTAGTTTAGTGAGAATTTCTAAATAATTTATCAAATGGTCTTCTTTCTGTTGCCCATAATATTCTATTACTATTTTTTCACTTTATTCTTTTCATTAGTTTATGTTAAGAACTCAAAAGTCTACCAAAATAATTTTCTTCAAATATCAAAAAATAAGCTGGTATAGGATAATTAGGTAAGACGACACCTGTATTAATGTATATTTTCTTGTCAACTTGCTATTAACTCTTTTCTTTTTTAATTCTAAAAGTTAAATATATTATGAACTTATAATAAACTAATACATGTTTAGGGATCAGGAGGTATTTATTTGTAAGAATCGTTTTCAATGTTTAATAAATGAGATTGTGTGTTAAAATTGAAGAAGTTATCATTAGCTTAATGTTTGTTTAGTAAGAATCTTTTTCAGTATTTTGTAGGAAAAATTCTGTGTTAAAGTTTCAAAAATATTTATTATTATCGTTAAAATTATTATCTTTATTTTTCAAGTAGGTTTTCTCTTCCGTTTGAGGAGTTCTAAGAAGAACAAAATACTAACTGAAATTAGAAGAAATTTAAGCATAAACAAGATATATGAAGAAGTTGAAGCACTGGATAAAAGTTAAACTTGAAGATTTAAAAGCATAGTCACATTACAAAAAGCATTAGCATAGCAATAAAAATGACCATTGGGTAGCAAATTGGTGTCATTGACAATGAATGATTTTGAATAAGAGGACTTGCTGAAAAATAATTTAATCAAAATGATTTATTTTTCATATATTGTGATTTTGAATTTTCATTAACTTTATCAAGTTCATGACTATTTGATTTAGAGAAATGCCTGAAATTGATAAAAAAATATTTATATCAATTTTTGAAAAGATAAATATAGAGAGTGACATAATAATAGATCTTTTATTCATTATGAATAGATTTATCCGGGAATTCACATATAAGATGATGAAGAAAGTGGAGTAAATTGAATTAATAATAAAATTAATTAAGACTTTAAATTAATTCTTTTTGGCTATAGGATTAAAAATATATTATAATTTACCATTGGATAATGATCATGGGTAAGCTTATTGTGATAGTTCACCACTGGATAGCTTACCTGGTAAATAAATAACATAACATAACATAGCATAATCAATGCATACTGACCTAAAAATACTTTGAATTGTTACTTAATCTTAATCCTCGTCCAAATTCATGATCATCCCACCCAAGCAATAATTTTACATCATTTATAAGTCAAAACCATTCCGCAATATTACTACCATAATTTCTAAGGCTTAAGAATCAAATTACAAGTAAGGAAAACTTATCTTTATCGATGTAAAAGATGGAAAACCGATAGTTTTCCCCTAAGATGTCATTTTGTTTCTCCTGATAATGAAGTTGTAGAATAATAAGTAGTGTTACAACTTTTTTGCATAAATTCATCACTTACCGTGCTATAGTGGCCCCTGATCCTCCATAAAGGCCCCTCCATAGCAACATTCTTCCCTCTATAGCAACTTGCGTGGAAACAGAAACTTGAAAATCTTTCCTAAAGTTCCCACTTTGCAACACACCCTCAAACATTGATACTCTAAATTAACCCTTCAAGCTAATCAGAAGTTCTATTTAATCGATTTCAATTTTTAAAAGTTTTATGGACTTCTTAATCCCTTAGATAAAAGAAATTCTAATCTACACTTATACATTAACCCCAATCCTTTTCTAGATCGCTCTAGATCTTTACCTTAGATTCCATTTGGGATTGGCCTAGCTTAATATTTTTAAGTTACTACGCAAAAAGTTTCTAGCACAAATCTTTACACTATTAGCTTATCCGTAATGACCAAAGGAGTCACTACGCAGTAAAACGCATCACGTCAATTTAGCAGAAGCTACCAAACAAGATTATTTAAAATGAAAAAAAAAAATGCAACATGCAATAAGAACTTTATGCTTTCTAAACAAAATTCAACTACATGATATTAATATTAAAAGAAAAAAGTGAAAGAGAAAACAATTTTATCAACTGTTCGAAAATATATCAATTATTGCAGAATGTAAGAGTTGGTTGTTTCTTTTAGAAGATTATTAATGATAGTTGGTGCTTTCATTTGTTTTTATATTTAGATAAATTTGTAATTGGACACGTGTGTTGCATGTGTATCTCATATTAATCAATATAAAGATATTTGATATTAAAATAGTCTAAACTATACTAAATTCGCTCAAGGAAATGGTGAATGCAGAACGATGATTCTATTCAATTAATTTTTATAATTCTTAGGAGAACTTAATAGTAATAATAGTATTGTAAATATGATATCTTTGAACAATAATATGTATTAATAATCAAAACTATGAATTATAAGGTTTTAAAATCATGGACAAAGGTCACAATAATAATTTCTAGGGTTTTCATATTAAAACTAATGGTGTTATCCTAAACCTATAAAGTTTTCATAAAATTTTATTTATAAATGAGAATATTAGGGATCATCATTGGGGAATATGAATAGGATCATGAATTGATACTTTATATTATACATGAAATGATGGAATAATGAATAAGAATAGGGACAATTCATATTCATTGACTTGGTTACAGTTTTGCTACTTCTAATATGAATTAGTGCATGTTATTATTATCTGAAAACATTTTGGAGTAATAATTATTAGACTTTAATATATAATATACATAATTTAATGGAAGAGAAGATTTTTGACTAATTAATATTTAATTAATTATTATTATATTTTAATTTAGTGTAGGATTACAATAGTACTCCAATTCTACCTATTGAAGTTTCTGGCTTTTAATAATACTAGTTCTGGACACGTGCATTACACGTATGTCTCCTTGTAAGTTAGATCATCAATGTAGTAGAACAGTAACAATTTAATTTATTGAAACACAAAATTAAATAAGGATAAGAGAGTAACTGAATATTAAGGAAAGAAAGCAATTCAAGTGATTGAAAATGTGTACAAAACAAAACAAAGATTGCAAACAACAAAACAAAAGACATGAGTGTAAGTTGGAAGGATTCTTTATATGTATGTGGGTTAGTTTTTGGTCACTTGCCTCTTAGAGGTGGATATGTACGAATATGCATCGAAGTGGGATTTGAAGTACCTGTGAAAAAGGCAGCGCTCAGAGGTAATCATAAGCAGCAAATAGTTTATGAGGGTCAGGATATTTTCTGCAACACATGTAGGGTACTAGGACACAACTCGAACAATTTCCTACGAAAGGAAAAAGTACAAGAAACAAAGCAATGAAAGGAACACAGATCAAGAAGCGTCGCAGGAAAACAGAGCAAATAAAATTAACACAGGGCCAAAGGAGGAACAATGGAAGACTATGACCTTCCCAAAACAAAAAGGGAACAAGAAACAACCCAAAGACGCTGGTACTAACAGCCCAGGTATAAACGTGAATTTGTTTTATGTGGCCACAGGTAACTACCTTGAATCCAAAACATTTACATTTATGAAAAGTAGCTAAATCTCTGCTAGTAATCCCATATCCCCTAACAAATCATGAATTTCGCACAACAACAATGCTAACAGGTTTCGATCCCTAGATGAAGGGGTGAACAACGTCACTTATGCTGATGTCCTAATGGACATTAATAACAAAATAAATAATAAAAACTATAGTAATACTAGTAATAATAATATTAATAATAAACAGTTTAATAACTCTGGGATGGGATACACCAACCCCCCACAGAGATCTGACATGTCTAGCAGCCAAAACATCATTAAGTCTAAAGCAGCCCCTAAACGTCCCTCCAATCAGATTGTCCTACATTCTCCCTCAAAAAATAGCAACGACCCTGCCAAACCATTAGTTGACGTAGATAAATCCACAAAATCAAATCTGCAGGTGATGGACGTGGACTTATCATTATCCACAATTTCAACCATAAGCTCGACAATCGCAAAAAATCCATTAGCTGGCAAATCTACTAATAAATCCCAAAACGAGTCCCACAACCAAAATAATAAAAAAACAGATAGCAAATATCCCCTCAAAATGGGAGAGAGTTTAGATAAAAACGTACAAAATGCAAACAATATTCCTAGTACAAATCTTCCTATAAAGGAAATCACTTACAAACAATTTCCATACCCATTAAAAGCATATCCATAGACCTTCCTATTAAAGAACAAAATGCCAAGACTTTCCTTTTCCTCCCATCAACGTCAACACAGCATGAACAGAGCTCCTTTTCATTCACCACTACACTCCAGCAGCTAACAAACTCGATCAACTCAGATGAACAACCAAGATCCTCCATACATACCCTTCCCTTCCTTCCAAAAACTTACTTGGTGACAATGAGGGGGGGGAGGAGGCACTTACTTCACGACCCCATCCACTCTCTCAAACCAACTGCCTTTGTGATGGATAGAGATAGGCCTTGAGAACCAAGCACTCTCGTTCTCAGCAATAGTGGAGGAAAGGGAGGTCATTATAATCGTAAGAAACCCGACATTCATCTCCCACATTGTGTTGGAGGGGATGAGACTAGGGATGGAGGCGTACAACAATCATGTCTGGGCTTCAACTCTATTTCCAACCCATATGATCCCACAGCCTCCATAGTTACCCTTCTTCATATTTTCATCATGGAGATGCCACTACTCAATCCACTACAAAACGTCCAAATACCTCAAATGACCATACACCCCATATTATACCCAACCCAGTTCTTCCCAACTCCAATGATAGAGACAACAATCTCGCCTTGGCCAACTCAAGTTGTTGAAATGGAACCACTGCACCCAAGCTCACCACTAGTTTCGACCCGGCAGGAGGAGTCCCCACCTATGGTGGTGCCCAAATATACACCCCAAGTCCCACAGGTACAAATTCAAACTAAACCTCTACTTGCACTAAGCGGGATAGCACCAAACATAGAATAGACTCAAGAACTAGAAAACTTGGAGGAAATCCTTCTAGTAATGAGAGAAACTCGAACAGAGATAGAAAATATAACAGAAATAAAGATTTTACTAAGAAAGAATAATATGTAAAAAAGGCATATTAATATGCCCCTAAGCCTAAGGAAAACATCTCTAGACATAAGAGCCCCAATGAACCAGGAGATAGGAAATTCCATAGTCATTCTCAACCCAACCATAGTGGAGGAGAATTAGATGATGAGAAATCAGGTTCTAGAAGTCCCACCACAACCCATAAATAATTCTATGAATTTTATAATATGGAACTGTAGAGGGGGAAATGGGGCAAAATTTAGGAGAAATGTTAGGTCTCTATTAGAGTGGCACGGATCACCCCTAGTTGCCCTTCTAGAAACCAGAATGCAAAATCACCAACCACTCTTTCATGGCTTCAGTTTTAACAACATGATTCAAGTACTGTCAGTAGGGAACCCAGGAGGAATCGTTCTATTATGGGATGACTCCCAACTGAAAGTTGATGAAATCAGTACTACACAAACCAGGAAATACATGCAATGGTAAAGGAATGTACAACAAACTTTTCCTGTATGTTTAGCTTTGTGTACGCTAGTGTGCACTTAAATGAACTCATAACATTATGGGAAAACCCAAAACAAATCAAAGACAACTACCATGGCAAGTAGCTGGTAGGAGAAGATTTCAACGAGCTCCTTCACAGTAGCGAAAAACATGGCGGACAACCAATTTGTAAGCAACGAACCAATGTTATTTGGAATATTATGAATTACTGTGAACTAATCGACTTAGGATTCCATGGTAGTAATTATACATGGCTAAATAAGAGATTCAAGGACAAATCAGAGCTAATTGGTGAATGATTAGATCACATTCTAGCTATGGAAGAATGTATAAATGCTTTCCTTGACGCACACATCACATACGTTCCACGAACACATTCTGACCATTGCCCTATACTGTTAATATTAGAGAGAAAAATAAACCCTAATCATCAAAAACTCTTTACATTTGAAAGTATGTGGACATCCCTCCCAGATCTCAGAAAAATAATAAAAATAGTTGGGATGCGCAATCGGGCATTCTTAAAGCTATTCCAATATTCACCAAAGACTTCTCAAAATGCAATAAAAAAGTGTTTGGTAATGTCTTTAGGGAAAAATGGACACTCCTAAAAAGGCTAGGAGGGATACAAAGCTCCCCTAACTAACAAATAGCCCATACCTACAAAATTTGGAATCTATTCTTACAAAAGAATTTAACCAGATACTTAGATTGGAAGAAGATTTCTGGAAGCTAAAATCAAGAATTGATTGGTTAAATGAGGGAGACGCATACACCAGATTCTTTCATATATCCACTGTTAATAGACGAAGAACTAACAAAATAACCACACTAAAAAATGATGAAGGTGAACTCATAAATGACCATGCAAAAATCATGGCACATTGAAATAAACCCAAAAAGAGCCTAAAAACATGCCTTGGAAGAGGCCAGAATCTAGTTTTTCATATAACTAAAATCCATTTTTTTATTTTAAAAATTCAACTTTATATTCTTGTTCAGGGGGTCCAAATTAGGGTGACAAGGGTCTAACCTCAAATTTAAAGCAAATGAATCTAATTATGAAATTTGCACTTGCTGCAATTTTCAGTGAGCCTCCGCGTCCTCTCGGCAACGCGGAGAGGTTTATTTCATGCACTGTCTTCTTTAGTCTGTCCTAATTTTACTATGTGTTGGGCCTAAGTTTTACCAAACGTACTTTTACCTATACCAAGCTTTATTTCACCCCCATATCACCCTAAACATTCCCCAGTACTCACCAAGACACTTAGCCAAATATTTTCTCCTAAATTCAAGTCTTAAACTCAAGACCAATCTTAAAGATTTTATCAAGGATCTCATTCAAGCTTCAAGTATCCATTTTCAATCTTCTTCAAGGGTTCTCCAAAGTCAAGATATGTGGTGTTGGACCATTGGGTCCTTTCACCTATGGTACCTAAACCCTCTTTTTACTAATATTGAATTATTTAAAGTTGATTTTACATGTGGATCTTGTATATTGAGAAATTTACTGCACAGTGATTTTAGTTCATGAATGTATGGTTGTTTTAGCATATTTTGAGCTTTAAATCTTCGATCTAATATTGGATTTGATGAGGGTTTTAATGTTAATGACTTGGGGGTGTTGAAAGGTGTTGATTGATGGTTTTACAACAAATTTTTCTGCATGATTTTATCTCTAAATTGCATGGTCTTTTACCCCCATTACACCCCCCAAGGTGTTTGATAAAGTGTCCGATTATGGTTTCTTGAGGAATTGAAGGTCCAAAGCATGAGTTATGATATGATTGATGTTATGATGATGAAAGAGCTTATGTACATGATATATATGTACTATATAGTGTGTTGCATTAGACCATGCCCGACCCTAGGGGTAGAAGAGGCCGAATAATCATTATAGAGGTATGTACCTTGCCACCAGGGTGTCTAGGTGTGAATGACATCAACTATGTAAGGGATATGTACCTTGCCACCAGGGTGTCTAGGTGTGAATGGAATCAACCATGTAAGGGGTGTTGTACCTTGCCACCAGGGTGTCAAGGTGTGAGTGGCATCTCCCAACCATAGTTGGGATTCTAGCTTGGTCTCTTCTACATATATGATAACTTATGTGAGCATGAGTTACTTAAAGCATGTTTACTTATGCATTGATCATACATGTCATATTATTATACTATGCCTATTGTCTAATGTATGCATTTTGAGTATGATGTCTATCTATTGTCGCGTTGCACCCCACATACTTAGTACATTCAAACATACTAATGCATACTCTTGCCTACATAATGTCACCATATAGGAACCGGTGCTCAAGTTGATCATCCTCCCCCTAGATGTGGCTAGTTGGTGCTATTCCATGCTTGTTGGTGAGTCCTCTATTTCGGGGACCTTAGTCTATGATTGCTATTATTTATGTATTGAGACATTTTCTTATGTTCTATTTTGACTCTGAGGGTGAGCTTGGTTACTTTGTCTTGTCCCCCGCTCTATCTATGTATCTAGAGGTGTTTGTTGGACAAGTTGTACAATTATGATATGAGCTATGACTCTTTATCTTTGATGTTAATGTTTTGGAAAGCTATCCCTTAGCCCCTTATGCCTGATTTATGTCTTTTACATACTTCCATGACAAATGATGTGCAGTGATAAGTTGAGAGGCTTGATTGGGGTTCCTTTGGGTTCCCCATTCGTCGTGTCACGTCTAGGCCCTAGGCTTGAGTGGTAACAAACTTGCTATCAAATTGCTAGGGTAATAGATCATCGGTTTCCAACACACCGCATCGATTAGACTCCTATTCATGGTTGTGAAGCGCGTCATGACTATGATTAGGAGGCTATGAGGTATTTTAGGAAATATTTCCCTTCTTCGTGTTCTATGTCGTTCTATAGAGTTGTAGTGAGTTTTTCCCCCTAATGATTTTCTTTGCTATGCTAGATCATGCAAAACACTAGAGGACGACATGCCCAAACTCCCGAGGAGCAACCTACCAATGGTGAGCTCTGGGATGCCCTCACTATGCTTGCCCAAGTGGTGGCTAACCAAGTCCAACAAAGGGCCCAAGCCCCTAATGCTACTACCTCAGGAGCTAGGGAAAGAGACTTCATGAAGATGAATCCTCTGGTTTTCCATAGGTCAAAGGTGGATGAAGATCCGCAAGAGTTCGTTAATGACCTCTTCAAGATCTTGAACATCATGGGTGTTGGGACAAATGAAAAGGCGGAGTTGGTGGCAGACCAACTCAAGGGGATAGGTCAAATTTGGTATGAGGAATGGAAGGGTGAGAAGGATAATGGCTATATGGTGCTTTGGGAATAATTCAAATTGGCCTTCCTTAACCAGTTTTTTCCTCTTGAGCTTAGAGAAGCAAAATTAGTGGACTTCATGAACTTGAAGCAAGGTGCTATAAGTGTGAGGTAGTATGCCCTCAAATTTAAACATCTTTCAAAGTATGCTTCTCACTTGGTGGCCGATCGTAGGTCAAGGATGAATAAGTTTGTTATGGGGTTTCCAACTTAGTAAGTGAAGAATGTCGATCCGCTTTGCTAATTAGTGCTATGGACTTGTCTCGATTGATGACTTATGCCAAGCAAATGGAGGAAGAAAAGTTGAGAAAGAGGAAATGTCATTAGGCCAAGAGGGCCCATTTTGAAGGTACGTTTCAAAAGGGTGCTAGACATCATCGAGGCCAAGGGCCTCCTCATGCTACTAATAGGAGGTTTGCCTATGACTTCCCTAGGCCTCAAGGTGTGGGTGGAATGGCTCCTAATGATATGTGTCCTAGATGTGGAAAAAATCACAAGGGACCATGTTTGAGGGGTTCCAATGCATGTTTTGTGTGGGGAGTTCACAAGAGGATGGATTGTCCAAGAAATCATGTCAAGGCTTGAGGTACAAATACGGTTCCATTGGGTAGAGATGGTCGTCAAGGTTGTTCCCCAAGGCACAATTGGTTTTATGCTCTACATGGGAGGCAAAGGGTTTGTGAGGTCCCCGATGTTATTACTGGTATGTTGAAAATCTTTGATCTTGATGTATATGCTTTGTTTGATCTAGGTGCTACCTTTCCTTTGTCACTCCCTTTGTTGCTAAAAGTTTCATGTTTAGTCCGAGTTGTTTCATGAGTCATATGAGGTGTCTACTCCTATTGGTGTATCTATTGTTGCTAGTAGGGTGTATAGAAATTGTCTGATTTGCATATTGCATAAAATCTTACCTTGTGATCTTTTTGAATTAGATATGGTTGATTTTGCTGTTATTCTTGGGATGGATTGGTTAGATGTATGCTATGCTTCTATTGATTGTTAAACCTGTATGGTCAAGTTTCAATTTCCAAATGAACCTGTCTTGAGTGGGAAAGTCATGATGTAGTAGTGAGGGATAGGTTCATCTCATGCATTAAAGTCCATAGGTTGATCTCCAAGGGGTGTTTGTATCATCTTGGTAGGGTTAAAGATGTGGAGTCCAAGGTCCCTTCCATCGAGTCAGTTCGGGTTGTAAGTGAGTTTATTGATGTATTCCCAAATGATCTTCCTGGTGTCCCTCCCTAAAAGGAGATAGATTTTGGCATAGTTCTCCTTCCCTACATTCAACCTATCTCCATTCCCCCTTACCGTATGGGCCCGGTGGAGTTGAAGTACTTGAAGGAACAATTAAAAGATTTGTTGAAAAAGGGATTTATTAAA
>JAPFFP010045007.1:0-11946 GCA_026153255.1 Solanum medicagineum | reverse complement strand
AGGTCTGCGTACAATCTACCCTCCCCAGACCCCACTTGTGGGATTATACTGGGTATGTTGTTGTTGTTGTTGTTGTTGTTTTGCATGTCCTTTTAGGACTTTGGGTTTTGAAGTTAAAACTACATTCTTGATGACCTCCGTCTCTTCTTGGGAATCCTCTTCAATGGACTCATCTTGATAGGTGTTGGAATTGTCGCTTGTTTTTTGAGAATCCATTGGAATTTTTCACCAATCAAATGGATGAAATCAGTTTAGGAAAAAATTTGGAACAAAGAATGAAAAGAAAATTTGAAAAGTAAAGAAATAATTGTGTGAAAATAATTTTGAAAGGAGTAAAAATTTGAAAAGGAAAGAATAATTGTGTGAAAATTAATTATGGATTAGCTTTAATTTGAAATTAATTATAGATAATTAACTAATGCATAGTGATTGACAACTAATTTGACTCTAAAACTGAAAATAACCATAATAATAGGCTAGTAAAAATTGAGTGGGAAAGTTAATGCTAAGTATCATATGGGAGGAGAGAGAATATAAAAAGTAGGAATTTTATAACTCTTTTAAATGGTAAGGAATTTTGAAGATTAAAATAAGATAAGTTGTGTATTTATGTAATTTTTCCTAAAACATACCATACACTCAACATATTTTGAGAAGACAAACACTCAACATACATTAGATTTTTTCAACCCACGAGGTGAAGGGGGATCCATTGATTGTTTTTACTATTTATCTTTCACTTACCTCTTCTTTTATTTTGTAATTTTTTTGTACTCGTAATTTTGATAGGAAAAAATTACTCTAAAAACTATTCTTTAAAACTACTTCTTTCATTTTTAGGAAAGGCTCAGATATGCCATCAAACTTTAACAAAAGGTTTATTTATGTCATCCGTTAAAAGTTTGGCTCAAATATGTCATTCGTGTTAAGGAAAAGGCTCATCTATTCCATCATCTTTAAACGTTGATTTTACAAAATCACCTTTTACACATGACATGTTTTAATTCGGCCAAGTCATTTAAAAAAATAAATTCTAAATAAAATTAACAAAAAAATCACAAAATTAAGAATCTTTTTTGAATTTTATTTAGAAACAAATTTTAAACAAGAAAAAAAATCCAAAAAATTAAGAATTTATTCAGAAACAAATTCTAAATAAAATTAAGAAAAAAATTCACAAAATTAAGAACTTTTTTCTTAATTTTATTTAAAATTTGTTTTTTTAAATGATATGACCGAATTAAAGCATGTCATGTGTAAAAGGTGGCTTTGCAAAATCAACTTTTACACATGGCATGTTTTAATTCGGCCACGACTTTTAAAAAAATAAATTCTAAATAAAATTATGAAAAAAATTCACAAAATTAAGATTTTTTTAAAAAAAATTATTTATAATTTACTTAGAAACAAATTCTAAATAAGAAAAAAAATTCACAAAATTAAAAATTTATTTAGAAACAAATCCTAAATAAAATTAAGAAAAAAATTCAAAAAATTGAGAATTTTTTTCTTAATTTTATTTAGAATTTATTTTTGTTAAATGACATGACCGAATTAAAACATCTCATGTGTAAAAAGTGATTTTGCAAAACCATCATTTAAAAATAATGGTATGGATGAGTCTTTTCCTTAATAGCAATGACATATTTGAGCCAAACTTTTAATAGATGGCATAAATGAACCTTTTGTTAAAGTTTGATGGCATATTTGAATCTTTTCCCTTCATTTTTTTTATTTCTTTTGTCAATAATTTTGGCAAGAAAAAAATCACTTTAAAACTGTTTTTATACTAGCAAATAGCAACAAAAACTTATCCAGTGGAATTCCACAAGTGGGGTCTGAGGAGGGTAAAATGTACGCAGACTTTACCACTACCTCATAGAGATAGAGGGGTTGTTTTCCGAAAACTTTCGTCTAAAAAAACAATCCCCATAAGCAAAAGATACTAGATATGAAAAAAAAAAAGAAAAAAGAAAGAGAAAAAAAGGAAAACAACTAATGATGAAAGTAAATAATAATTTGTAAATACGCTAAAAGTAACAAATATAAGATGAATAATGACAAAACAAGATTTAAAGACACAACTACTCCTACTAACCTACTATACCATATGGTCATACATCAACCTACACCTCCTAAGCCTATTTGCCTTCTATCTTAATACGTGACCTCTATTCCTTTCTATTTAAGGTCATGTACTCGGTGAGATGAAGCTTTGTCATATCTTGTCTGATCTCCTTCCCCCAATACTTCTGCAATCTACCTCTACCTCTCCGTGTAACCTCTAAATCCAACCTCTCGCACCTCCTAACAAGAGCATCGATACTTCTTCGCTACACATGTCCAGACCATCGCAGTCTCGCTTCCCTCATCTTGTCAGCCAGAAGGGCCACCTCTAACTTCTCCCCGATGGTCTCATTCATAATCTTATCACTCTTTGTATGTCCACACATCCATCTCAACATCCTCTTCTCCGCGACCTGCATCTTCTGACATGTGAGTTTTTAATTGGCCAGCACTCCACCCCATATAACAAGAGCGGTCTAACCATCATTCTGTAAAACTGCCTTTAAGTTTAGGCGATATCTCTTTATTACACAATACTCCAGAGGCAACTCTCCATTTCGTCCATGCTGTCTCAATTCGATGTCTGACATCATCGTGATATTGCCACTACTCTGGATGATGGCAAGGATTCAAATTATTTTATTTTTTAGTTATTATACAAGCAACTCCTTTAAAATTTATTGTTGATAAATTTAAATTATTTTATTTTTTAATATTCAACTTATAAAATAAAAAATAATTATATAAGACAACTAGGACTCTATATCCACTTTACCAAATAATTTTTTTAAGCACTATGTCTTATTTTTGTTGTGCTAATTTCTACTCTATAGTTATTAACACCATCAAGTTTTAATTTTGATATGAATTTTTTAAATATTTAAAATAAAACTTACATATTTAAAAATTTAAAAGAAAAATTATAGTGTAAGTATAATAATTAATAATTTGAAATATTTGATATACATATAATAAGAATAATAAAAGTTATCTCATTTAGCAATAAAAATTTTAACATCATTACATTGAATTGAGAAAAGAAATAACTTTTCAACCTTGATACATATGATTCTACATTTTTTATACAATAACTATTAGTAGAAATTTTTGAAAAGACAAAAAAATAAATAATTAAGGAAATAATTTTTAAGAAAATAATGTGATGTTGTGATACTAGTTTTGACAGTGTGAAAACGATCCAAGGTCATCGAAAAAGGAAAAGCTTTAGTAGAGTAGTTTAAAGCGTGCGTGTTTGGCCTACAAATAGGCTATGTCTTTCCTTATTTTAGATTGAGCTGTATATGTTAATATAGGTGGATTTGCTTGAATATTGGGTGCAGAATTAGCTATATATTCCGTGTTTGTTAGAATTTTTGTTTTAGTCGATATTTGGGTCTCGCAGGTACTTATATTATTATTTTCGGATCATCCATGCCTTGTGTGCCTATTTAGTTGAGCCTGGGATAAATTGAGCATGTTTGGCCTTAGTCTAGGCTTAATTAGACTAGTAATACCTTAGTCTTACGATGTTTTGGACCCGATAGACTTGATTATACCCACTCCAGTGTGACTGGGAGATGTAGGTCCTTGTAGACTAGAATAATAGACTTGAGTCTAAACAGAATTTAGCTTTAGATAGGAAGTAACTTAGCTTGAGGCATGATTATCCATATCTCCCTTGTTGCCTTATTGGAAAATCTACGAATGTGTTCTACGATCCGTTCGGTTTCACAGATGATTTTTCCTCGTTCGTTGGTCCATGCTGGGCTTCTTGGAAGGTTTCATTCGCAGTTAGAACTTTGAGCCCTATATTTTCAACAACTTATTATTCATCCTTCTATAACAGAATCGACATACAGAGTCAACACAATCGATTGTGTTATCATACTATGGAATGTCTACATCCACGATTAGAGGTCTAGACTCTGAGCTTGTCCTTGCAGAGTTCGCCTTCATTGGCATATTCTTGTAAGGAGACTCAACAGCAGTTAGAGGTTCAGGTTCTATGTTCCCCTTTCTTTTTAGAGCTCGAAAACGATGATATTTTGGCACCACTTCGCCCTATCAAACTTCCACTTACTCTTAGTTAGCTTTTCTGTGCACCTGTCGAGCTTATAGGGTCTGCTCAAGTTTTACTTTAGACTTTGTGCGCGGGTGTACTTGTAACACCTATTAATCGTGAAAATAGCTTTTTAAGGAAAAAATCAGCTTAGACTTAATTAATTTAAGAAAAATCAATTTTCTTTAAAAAAAAAGAAAACAGAGTCGTCACTTAATTTTTTAAAGAAATTAAGAAAACTTTAAACTATCTTAAGACTCTAACAAAATAAGTCCTAAAATTTCAGAGAAAATGTGTAAGGGTTTATATTGCTATTTTAAGAATGTATTAGTGCTTATAATAGAGCCTAAAATGCGGTTATCTCATGATTAAACTTAATTTGACTAATTATTCAAAAAAAATAGTTTAGAACTAAATATAAAGTAATTTGAGTAAAAGCTTATTTAAATAAATTAGATAATTTATGAAGAAATTAAAATAAGCCATTTTTTAAAAGAGATGATAACTTGGACTGTTTTAAAATAAATCAGAATTTGAAAATGACTAAAATAAAGTAAGATACGCAGTTGCCAACAAAAGAATTAACACAAAATAATTCGTCGTTTGGGGAATTTAATTAAGTTAAGCTAAATAATAAAATTAGTATTCACATAAACACCAAGATGTAAATAAAATAAAAGAAGAGAGTTAAAGGGTTTAGGCTTTTGGCCCGTTTCCATCAAAGGTAGCTGTTGCAACTTTTTGGGCTTTTCAGTGCTTTTTTTTTCTGCCTGTATATCCATGTAGTATATGCACCGATATTCAGTGTAAATGCTTTGGTTTTCCTTTTGCTTTCCACCAACATTTCCTCTATAAACATCCAATGTAGATCAGTGTATACAGGTGTATGTGGGTCTCTTCTTGCTTTGAAAATCTGTCCAACAACCTTCCTTAACCCGTACCAGCCTCTCAACGACTCAAATAGGATGGTATGACTCGAAATTCGTGAATATGTAAGGGAGGAGTCCAAAACGAACTTGAAGAGGATTTCATGCACAACAAGAGAGAAAGGGATCAACCAAGTATTTTGGCAGCATATAATTTAACATATAATAAATAGAAATAATATTAACTTTCCAACCATTGGCTCAAACATATATCTAGCATGGCAAGAAAATAATGGAGAAAGGTCTTCAAGACTAAGGAAGAACCTCACTCAAAGCGGGTATCAACACAAAAGAAAAGTTTATATCGTTACAGTGAAATAACTAAACCAAACAGTGAGCCAAGAAATGCTCTCGATTCCGGAAATGCCACGCTCTAACACACTCATGACTAAATTATGCAACTTATGTAATTAAAAGGGGGGGGGGTGCATAAGAATCAATATATCAACTTGGTCCAGCTACTAGAAAAATCTTGAACTAAAACAAAGCTTATTAAATCTCACCTAAACTCTCCACATATGAGAGGAGAAATCAAGGAGAAGGCATTATGCAATAAATAGAAGGAAAATAGCAAATGAAATCTTAGTCACATTTATAGCCAATGAATTGCTTTCCACTTGAAATAGCCATCAGATTATGCAAAAATACATACAACTTTGGGTATGTTCGTCAAAACATGATGTAAGGCAAAATGTTTTTCCAAACAATATACATAACTCTAAATACAAAGAGTTTGACAGAATCATGGTTACATATTTATCAAGTAAACCTGTTGAACAAACATTTGAATTAACAAGTCGTGGTAAAAGAGGAACAAAGACGCAACACGTGAAGGCTAGAGTTAAGATCAAATCAACACTTCCTGGACAACAACAACATTGACAAAAATGAACTAAATAGGACAAAAATAAAACATGGTACAAAAATGCTATCACAACAACGGCTAACGAAAAATGTTTCAACATGATGGTGGCATTCAAACCACATTCACAGTATAACAGCTTCACAATCAATTATAATCTAGTGACTACTTCGACAAAACTCGAGACGGAACTCACAATCACTCAGGAAAGGGGAGTGAAAGACATGAATGAGAGAATTACCTTTCCTACATTAGCAAACCAAGATGACGAGCTCGAAGAGAGTTATCCACCTCAGCTACTACGAGCTTGAAGACCAGAAGAATAAAAATTTAAAATTTCTGATTTGCTTTTGAATTCTAGAATTTAGAAAAAGCAGTAGAAAATTTTGATTTTCTAAGAGAATAAGCCGACCAAAAATTCCCCATTTGCCAGCGAGCAAAGTTGAGCTTTTATAGAAAAAATTTAGGTCGAAACAAAAGGGAGAAAACTTGAACAAAATTGGGAATTTGGAATTCAAAATTCAGACGTTGGGGAGGGTTGTTTGGTTACTATCATCGTCTGGAATGTTGGGTTGGAGTTTTACATCATTTTAGGTTTGGAAGTTTGCTAGGTTTCTGAAGCTTTGCTGGATCACTTAGCTATTTCACTAAAGAGGAAAGGGAAACGCGTAAAGGAGAAAGGGGACGCGCGAGGCTAAAAAAAAATGAAAAAAGGGGCATGTGGGACTGTTGTGTGTATAGTGAGGGAATAATATATATGTATGTTGTTGTGTAAGTTGGCTGAAATAAAGAGTTGGGCCGGGTATATGGGGGGGGGGGGGTTTGGCCTGATTAATTGGTCCAAAAAGATATAAAATAGAGCTGAAAAATGTGTTTTAAGGGAAGGGATTATAGTTTTAAAAATTGGTCATTCGGTTGGAATCATAGCCAATTAAATGTAACCAAATTGAATTCAATTGCCTAATTCGACTACAAGACAAATTCAATACAAATTAATTGAAGAGAATTTAGTATTAACAACTTGAAATAATTAAATTAATTATAAAATAATAACTTATAAAAGAAAAAGTAAGATAAAAATAAAATAAAATTTATTTGAGGAAATTATTTTTGCATTTTTGAAAGCTAACTATATCAAATTTTTAAAATTAAAAGATCAACGATTGATTTATACTGTGGAGGATAAATATTGGGTGTCAACAGCTGTCCCTTTCTTTGGAAGAAAGCCTTTTGGCATGGACTTTGGAAATTGTGTCCAGACCCTTGTTTTGGGTTTCCTACATATCTCCGGTTACATGAGAATTCAAGTCACTTGTAGTTCAAAACGCTGGATTTTATGCACGATTTTGAAAGAATTCAAAAGTTATCCCAATATCGAATTATGAAGAAGTTGGACTGCTTGGGAATGAGAATTTAAGAGCGAATGTTGGGACACAGCCGAGTTTTTAGAATTGAGTCTGCCTACATATCCTTGGACTTAGGAATCAGGCTGCTTGTAGTTCGACTCCATCGGTTGAAGAGGAAATCTCTTATTCTGAGATAACCTCTGGTTCAGGAGGAGTCACAAACAAATTGAATCATGAAAAAGAGACTTGCAACCTCTTTACCATAAATGTGAACCTCTTCACATTTATAACTGAGAACTTACACAGACATAGTTTTCAAAATTCTTGGTACATTGTCACTCAGATCAGAAGTATTGCCTCTGGTGGGAGTTGAGATCACCTGAATGCGAAGCAGAAAACTAACAGGCTCAAAGAAACACCCACATGCCTTCTAATAGGGGTGCGGTTGGACCATGGTGGGAGTCACTTCTTAGCTTTCACCTAAAGAGTTTGCATTCCTCTTCAGACTATGTCCCAGTTCGCTGCTAAGAAAAAAATTTCACATTGTGTCGCATCCTATTTGATGACGTCCATACCTGTAGTTTATTTGAGATTTCATCCTTTCGGATGCTCTTGATAGATCTAAGACAAAAATTGTTAGTAAAACTATAACTTAAATATAAGGATAATATATTTTACCATGTTCGACACATATTCTTCACTTCGACATGATGGATAATGAGTCGATATGATGCATCATGATGATGACCCTCTCGGTAATGAATGATGAAATGACCCTCTTGGTGACTTGAAAATAAAATGGCCCTCTCAGCAATTGGAAATGCAATGACCCTCTTAGGCATGAATTATAAAGTTACAGTTTTGCGAGCATAAATAATTTGGTGAGGAATGAGACCTTAAACCAAATGATTTATGAAGATGAAGCTTTCAGCTTAAATATTTATAATGATATGACTTTTAAGTCAATGATTTGCAAAAATTAGGCTTCTCGAGCCCATGATTCATGAAAATGACAACTTGGAAAAGATAATGCATTCTGACAAGCGCTTGTTCAAATAAATTTGAAAGTATTAGTGTAGTGATCTAAAAGCAATTTAATCATTTGTGCAGTGCAAAACAAACGAAAGTCATGTGAAATGCAGTATTTGAAAGCATTTGTGCAGTGCATTTGAATATTTCGGAAGGCAATTGTGCAACGTAGTTAAAATATTTGAAAGTATTTGTGCAGTGCATTTGCATATGTCAGAAAGCACTTGTACAATGCAGTTCAAAATATTTGAAAGCATTTACGCAGTGAGACATTTATGTTGTGCATTTGCATATGTTGGAAAGTACTTCTGCAATGCAGTTAAATATTTAAAAGCATTTGTGCAGTGCATATGTATACGTTGTAAAGTAGCTGCGCAGTGCAGTTAACTATTTGAAAGCATTCATGCAGTGCATTTTAAAATATTTGAAAGTAAGAGCCTTAAGAGATGTCTAAAAAGAAATAGTCAAAAGCATCTATGCAGAGCAGCTGATAGTTTTGTAAGTAATGCAAACCGATTGATGTATGGTCCTTTCAAAGCTGCAAATATCAACGACTTCTTATTTTCTGCTAATTCGGATAAGCCTGCGGTCAAAGAATAATTATAAGTTTTGGGGGAGGTTGATTTTCATTGAATTTGGAGCTCTGGATCCTCCAGCTTCTTTCTTCCGGCTTTGTTTGGACTTGTAGTCTCCGTCTATTCTAAATCTTGGATGATGAATAATAAGATTAAAAGGAAAAACATTATATACTTAGGAATACTATGACATATATAAATAAAGTGCCGGAGCAGAAAAGAATTTTCTGCCAAACTTTGGATTGTGATATGTCATGAAACATAGTGAATACCCCTTTCTAGAATTTCTTCCGATTGACTATACACCCTTTCAGTTTACTTGACGTCTTCTTGCAATGACACCCTTAAAACTGTCCCAGTTTTGCTGAAAGAGAGATACTAGCATCCAATGCGATGAGATCAAGCTTACTACCTAACCAAATACATTTTCGAAAAAGCTAAAAAGAAAAGGGTTAAACCCTCCGCGGGTTGCATACGTATCCGGAAGGAATCAGGCCATACGTAGTTCCTTTAATAAGAATAAAAGGGGACATAAAATTTTTTGATAAAGTGACCGAAGCCGATATGGGCTGCCTACGTATCCCACCAAAGGAATCAAGTCAAAATGTAGTTCAAATTACACACAAATGGAATTTGTTTACAAAAGTATTACTAAAGACCAAACCCGATATGAGTTTCCTACGTATCCTGTGAAGGGAATCAGGTCAGAACATAGTTGTCCATACATAACAAATAGCGTTGCAAAATAAGATAAAAACTTCTAGACATAATATCTCTAACCGCATCAACATTGATAGATTTTGGCCATATTTCACCATCCATTTCTGCCAAAATTAGCACTCCTTCAGCTAGTATCGGTGAACCATGTAAGGCCCTTGCCAGTTGGGTGCAAACTTCCCTTTAGCTTAATCTTGGTGTGGGAATATTCGCTTCAATACCAATTGTACTG
The DNA here is from genome assembly GCA_026153255.1 of Solanum medicagineum. NCBI lineage: Eukaryota > Viridiplantae > Streptophyta > Magnoliopsida > Solanales > Solanaceae > Solanum > Solanum medicagineum. The sequence goes on along the minus strand of JAPFFP010045007.1, from coordinate 2,133 downwards.
GTTTAAACTGCCTCAATTTTACCTTTTTGTTGAAAGTTTTGGCCATTCTATGTTGATATAGTTGTCCGTGACAAACTGCATTCATTCTCTTTTCATGAATATGCATCAATTGTTCATATCGACTTTGTATCCATTCAGCCTCGCTCAACTCAACTTCTTGGATAATCTTCAAAGATGGAATCTCAATCTCCATTGGTAGTACTGCTTCAGTTCCATAAACCAAAAGATAGGGTGTTGCTCTAGTTGAAGTCCTGATGGTGGTGCGGTAACCAAGGAGCACAAACGACAAATTCTCGTGCCAATGTTTGTAATTATCGATCATCTTTCTCAATATTCTCTTGATGTTTTTGTTGGCTACTTTAACTGTTCCATTCATCTGAGGCCGATACGGAGTGGAATTGCGGTGAGTAATTTTGAACTTCTCACAGATTTCTTGCATTAATCCACTATTCAAATTAGCTCCATTGTCTGTTATAATTGATTCAGGAATTCTAAATCTACAAATAATGTTATTGTGGACAAAATCTGCCACCACCTTCTTCGTCAAAGATTTGTATGAAGATGCTTCCACCCATTTTGTGAAGTAATCAATAGCTACCAAAATGAACCTATGTCCATTTGACGCAGCTGGTTCAATAGGACCACTGATATCCATGCCCCAAGCTACGAATGGCCAGGGAGAATTGAGCTCATTTGGTGGAACTCAAATCAAATCCCCATGAATCTGACAGTGATGACATTTCCTCACAAAACGAATGCAGTATGTTTCCATAGTCATCCAAAAATAGCTCGCTCGCAGAATATTCTTTGCCAAAGTAAAACCATTTATGTGTAGCCCACATGTATACCCATGTACTTCTTCGATCAACTTGCTCGCCTCTTGAGAGTCAACACATCTTAGTAATCCAAAATTTGGAGTCCTCCTATAAAGGATTTCTCCACTTAGAAAAAAGTGATTTGCGAGTCTCTGAAGTGTTCTCTTTTGAATACTGCTTATGTCGTCTGGATATTCTCCTTCTTTGAGATACCTTTTGATGTCATAGTGCCAAGGTTCTCCATCCGATTCTTTATCTATATGAAAATAATAGGTCGGTTGATCTTGAACATTGATCTTGATCGAATCTATGTAATTCTTATCTGGATGTCGAATCATAGAAGCCAAGGTTGCCAAAGCATCTGCGAATTCATTTTGAGCTCTAGGAATATGCCTAATTTCTATCTTAACAAATTTCTTGCACAGTTCCTTCAGGCCTTGTAAATACGGGAGTATCTTCACATTCTTAGTGCTCCATTCTCCTTGTACTTGGTGAATCAATAAATCTGAGTCACCTATGACTAACAGTTCTTGTGCGTTCATATCAATAGCCATTCTAAGTCCAAGAACACAAGCTTCATATTCTGCCATGTTGTTAGTGCACGAAAACTTGAACTTTGCTGAGATTGGATAGTGTTGACCTGCTTCTGAGACCAATACTGCCCTAGCACCAACTCTTTTAGAGTTTGCAGCGCCGTCAAAAAATATTCTCCATCCTGGATATCCATTCAAAATATCTTCTTCGATAAATAAAACCTTTTTTATCCGGGAAATAAGTTTTAAGAGACTTATATTCCACATCCACAGGATTTTCAGCAAGATGATCAGCCAGTGCTTTTCCCTTAATGGCTTTTTGAGTGACATAGACAATGTCAAATTCACTTAGCAGAATCTACCACTTGGCCAGCTTTCCAGTAGGCATGGGCTTTTGAAAGATATAATTGAGCGGATCTATCCTTGAGATGAGAAAAGTGGTATACGTACACAAGTAATGTCTTAAATTTTGTGCGACACAATTCAAGGCACATCAAGCGCGTTCCAATAAAGTGTATCGAGCTTCTTAAGGTGTAAACTTTTTGCTCAAGTAATATATGGCCTACTCCTTCCTCCTAATTTCATCATGTTGTCCCACCATGCATCCAAATGCATTGTCTGACACAGATAAATATAGCAACTGAGGTTTGCCCCACCACCGTACTAGCAGAGAGTCGACTCTGATACCAACTGTAACAGCCCGGACCTTACACGTGCATATATTGTCCGCTTTGCCAGCCATGGGTCGCCCATGCACCAGCGCACGGTTTTGTTTCTCCCAGGTT
>JAPFFP010045006.1:0-11946 GCA_026153255.1 Solanum medicagineum | reverse complement strand
CTTATGACAAGTGTTACAGGTTCTTCGTGATCGACAGTTGTATGCCAAGTTTTCTAAATGTGAATTTTGGCTAAAATTAGTGCATTCTTGGGTCATATTGTGTCTGATGAGGGAACAAGGGTTGAATCACAAAAGATAAAGGCTGTGAAAGATTGGCTGAGGCTAACGACACCCACGAAAGTTCGGAGTTTCCTAGGTTGGCATGTTATTACAGAAGGTTCGTTGAAGGTTTTTCTTCTATTTTTGCACCTCTAACAAAGTTGACACATAAAGCAACAAAGTTGACAATGGAATGATGCATTTTAAAGGAGATTCCAGGAGCTGAAAAATAAGCTAACGTTTGCACCTATGCTAGTACTTCCAGAAGGCACCGAGGGGTATGCAGTGTATTGCGATGCTTCAGGAGTTTGCTTGAGGTGTTTACTGACACAACATTGTAGGGCAATTGCTTATGCATCTAGACATCTATGACCACATGAGAAAAATTACCCAACACATGATCTTGAGCTAGCAGCGATTGTGTTTGCTAATATGGCGCCACTATTTGTATGGGGTTCATAAGAGCCTACAATACATCTTTAAGTAGAAAGACCTAAACTTAAGACAGCGGAGATTACTAGAGCTAATAAAGAATTATGACATTGATATACTTTACCATGCGAGGAAGGAAAATGTGGTAGCCGATGCTCTGAGTCGTAAGGTAATCATGGATATTGGTGAACAAGCCGCGGTAAGTCAAGGAGTGGCTAAGGATCTACGACAACTAACTAGTTTGGGAGTTCACCTTCTTGAGAATTCAAAGGAAGGGGTTGTTGTAGATGATGCTACGGAGTCTTCATTTGTAATGGAGGTTAAAGAAAACTTGTTCGAGGATCCTATCTTACGACGACTTAAATACATAGTGAATCAAGGTATGATAGAGGGCTTTGACCTTACACAGAATTGAGTACTTTATTGCCAAAATAGATTATGTGTGACCGATATTAATGGACTAAGGAAGAGGACAATGGAAGAAGCCCATCATTCTCGATATTCCATCCATCCAGGATCAACTAAGAGGTATCATGACCTGAAGGGAATGCTTTTGTGGGGGGCATGAAAAAGGACCTTGCAGAATTTGTGGCTCAATGTTCAAATTGCCAACAGGTCAAAGTAGAGCACCAAAAGCAAGGATGTTATATGCACTGTATAGAGCTTCCAACATGGAAGTGGGGTATGATCAATATAGATTTTGTTACTGGTTTGCCTCGCTTATTTCAGAAGTTTGACTCCATATGGGTAATAGTTGACAGACTCAGAAAGTCAACACACTTCTTGCCAGTTAGGAGTGATTATACAGATAAAAGTATGCCAAGTTATACCTCAAAGAGATAGTAAGGCTACATGGGGTTCCGATCTCCATTATATCTAATCGGGGGGCTCAATTCACTGTAAAGTTTTGGAAGTCCTTCCAAAGGAGTTTAGGGACTCAAGTGAACTTCAGTACAACATTCCACCCTCCAACAGACGGTCAAGTAGAATGCACCATTCAGACACTTGAAGATATGTTGCGTGCTTGTGCATTGGACTTTAAAGGTAGTAGGGTGGACCATTTGCCTCTTATTGAATTTGCCTATAATAATAGCTACAACTCAAGTATCAAGATAAAACCTTATCAAGCTTTGTATGGAAGGAAATGTAGGTCACCAATTGGATGGTTTGAAGTGGGTGAAACCGCCATGTTTGGGCCAGATCTAGTACAACAAGCCATGGGAAAAGTTAAAGTAATACAGCAGCGCTAGAAACAGCCCAAAGTCGTCATGAATCATATGTAGATGCTAGAAGGAGAGGACTGGAATTTTTAGTAGGGGATTGGGTATTTTTAAAGGTGTCTCCAATGAAAGGGGTTATGAGGTTTGGTAAGAAAGGAACATTTATCCCATGTTACATAGGTCCATATAAAATTATTAAGAAGTTTTGGCGGTTGCATATGAACTAGAGCTACTCCAAGAGCTTTCAATGGCTCATCTAGTTTTTCATGTCTCAATGCTTCGAAAATGCATAGGTGACCCATCCCGTATCACTCCCACTGAAGATGTGCAGGTTACAGAAGATTTCACATACCCATTGCTATTTTAGATCGTCAAGTTAAGAAGCTAAGAAATAAAGAAATAACTTCAGTAAAAGTACTTTGGAGAAACCAGCAAGCAGAAGAAATAATATAAGAGGCCAAGGACGCGATGAAATCAAAATACACTTACTTATTTGAAGCTAAAGAGGAAGTCCAACATGCAGAATCGGGACACTAATAGGTACGTGTAATTGAATACTTAGTGTGTTGTCAAAAGTTTGTGTAAGTAAAGGTTTAAACTTGGTTAGGATATCCAATTGTGCTAACATTCAAGGACGAATGTTCCTAAGGGGGGAGGATGTAACACCCCACATCTTACAATACGAGTACTATGCAAATGAAAAATGATATGGCTTTTCAAATTAGCACCAATTTATAAAAGTGCTTGAATCTCAAATTAGAGGGCGATATGTATGTGTAACGCTGAAGAGGGTCGAGTGTAAATATATTTTAAGTCAAATTAAGGAGATCACGACCTTAAATGAAGTGAGATAAGTGAGGTTTTTGTAGGACTTAGGAAGCTAGCAGGTGACTCCCCTACCTGCTTAGCTTAAATCTGCTAGCTAAACGGAGACGAGGCCCGACGTCGAATTCGTCCATTCCAATTATGAATAAAGTCCGTGTTAAGGGTGTAACTTTAGCCCATGTTTTACCATCATAAATTGACTATATTTCAGCCCAAGAATAATAGAGAAAGGACCTAAGTAGAACAAAATTCACTTGGTGAATTGGGCCAAACTAAGTAAGGAGAAAAGGGAAAAGTGAGCAGCCAAGGCCCAACCAATTTGAACCCAATAAGGCCCAAGTGAAAAGGGCAAGAAGTTGCATCACCAGCTTAGTAAAGTAATACTAAAAATGCCTTAGTAGGTCGCCCAAAGTACCCCTTTAAAAAGGGTTTAAAATAGCTCCCATAAGCCATTTTAACTTGAACAAAAAAAAATCTGATTGTTTTGCAAGTTCTCTCTCAACTCATTCTTGACTTTACAAGCAGCCACAAGAGATTTTTAGGGCTCTTGGAGAATCCATACACTTTGACAGTAAATATAAGTAAGAATACCTATGTGTTTAGTATGGTTTTCTTATGTAAAACAAGAGGATAAGTTGATTATACCTTTGTTGAAATTGTTGGACAACATGTATTCCAAAAGTTGTTGTACATTTTTCTTGTTTATTTGGAAGCTTTTCTCTTTTTTGTTGTATTAATTATCAAGAGAGGCTACTATTCTTAATGGGTATTAGTTCTATAATGATGTATAAAGTCTGCTACACCATTTTTATAGTCAGCGAAAGTGACTTCTTGTGTGATATCAAAATTGTGCTTGTAATAGGAACTTGTGGGCTAATTGACTGAGGACTATGGTCTCACATCCTCCACCTATTTTGAGGACTGTTTTAGAAATATCTTAGAACTGGTTTTATGTGTATATATGGTGGGGAATGTTTGGTTAAAGTTGGAACAGTTTTGGAATTGTCGACGTCAAAATGTAGCGAAGGGATGTAACGTTATGTCGCCTATTTGTATGTTGTGTAGAATTATTATGTGTTGTGCTTTGTGGGATGTTGTAAGATTGTTATGGAACTAAATAGGCTCCACATGATATGTATTAGAAAATACGATTAGGGGAGAAAGGTTGAAAGAATACGCTTGGGTTTATAATTATCCGCTTGCTGCCCGTATGTTATTTTTTATGAGACTGGTCTGCCAAGATGTATTGATTGGCTGCTAATGCTAATTTTTTCACCTACTATGTTGTAGTTAAATATTTGGAGGAAGGGAAGGTTATCGCGAGGTCGTACAAAGAGGTATGTAAGGCTACTTGATTTCGTATTATTTGGCATGAAACATAGATCCCTCCTTTGAACATAAAGGCACTTAAAAACTCCAATATAACTATTAACCATGTTTCAACTCTTACAAATGTTCATATGCTCCCATACATAGTCACCTTCAAATTTGCATACATACTTGGATACCAAGATATACGAGTTCGTTCTAATAAATAAAGTTCATGTGTTGTTCCACCTCCTATGCATTTCATTATTTGTGTAACCTACTCCTTTCATTATGGTGTTGTTTTTTGTGATTATTTACATGTCATATGTTGTATCTACAATCCTACAGCTCTAATATTATGACCACCAAAAGAATAATCTCAAAAGTAATTAAAAGATGAAGTATTGATAGGTGGTAACCTAAGGGGTTGAAGAATCCCCTAACCAGGGTCGATCCTATCACGGGGGTAGCCCAAGGGGTGAAAGGAAAAGCCTAGCCAGGGCCGATCCCGCTATAGATTTACCAGTGATCTGCTGGTCATTTGTATTACATGTTGTATGCAGATTATACAGTAAAGGTAAAGTAATAAAAAGAACATAAAGTACATGATCACACAGTATGACTAAGGGTGGTCTCTTATCCTACACCAGTGCATAGTTTCATTTGAGTTGTTACTTCATATATAGTATTTTCTGCCTTACATATTTAGTACATTATCTCGTGCTGATGTCCCTTACAGGGGACCTGCATTTCATGTTGCAGGTACAGGTGCTAGTAGATCTCCCAAGTAGGAGTATAGGATATCCAACTGCTGTTACGAAGCTCCAGGTTGCTTCGGAGCTTTGTGTGTCTAGAGCTTATTTTTGTATTGTATAATTAGTTGAGGCGGGGCTTGTACCGACCCTTATCAGATACTTTTCCTTATCTAGAGGCTTTGTAGACTATGTAAATTAAAGTGTGGTCATGTCTCCTACTTTAGACAATGTGGCCCCAACGGCCTCGCCATATGCATTTCCTTTTGGCTTGTTATTACTGTTTACTTTCTTAAAGGCATGTTGAATTAATAAATCCCTTATAATAAATATAGAAAGTGCATGGATGTAGCTTGGTGCTCCTGAGCCTTATCGGCAATGGGTGTCAGTCCGCCTTAACAGGACTTTGGGCGTGACAAGAGTATTTGTAGCATATAGTACCAATATCTATGACATATATATGTTTTTGTTCTTTTTTGTGAAAAATAATACCCACCAAATTTTTGTTAGTTAGTCTAGGTAGCAACCATGCATGTGTGATTGATGATAGTGCCTGTTCTGATAGGTGAGGATAAAATTGAGACGAAAAGCATGATCTGAAAGTCTGTGTCGATAGTGTAATCAGTTTCATGTCAGTGTGAGCTTGCTTTGCTAGATTCATATATCGTGATACAATTCAGAACTTTCCTTATTACTCTGACTTAGACTGTAGGTTATTTGGTTAGGAAAGGATCCTAGGTTGTTGCTCATAATAGTCTACTCAGCCTAAATGACCAACCAAATATGTGAAATATCCGTTGATCCTAATGTTTGAGCCTTACATATACCTCTTCTTTGTAAAAACCTAAGTTACCTAGCCTTATTAGATGTAAAATCCTAAAATGGTACTAGTCCTTCCTTGAATATTGTGCACCTTGATTGAGGCCAAAAGCCTAAGTTGAGGGTGGCTACCGAAAGTGCCCTAGGTTCCTAGGTTGGATATTATACACCTCGACTCAGGATAAAAGCCAAAGTTGAGGGTGGCTGGTGCAAGAGTAAACAGAAAATGAGGGGGAGAACTAGTGATATATTGAGAACAAGATAAAAATGTGTACTGGGTGCAAGAAAAATGGGTGATGCCTAATAAATAAGTTGAAAAAGAAAAGTGACATGAAAATAAAAGGCAAAAAGCTAAAAATTGAGAATAAAGCACCTAGAAAAGTTTAAAATAGGAGAAAGGGAGAATGAGATGAAAAATAACAATGTTGGTAGGGCAAACATGTAAGAAAACGTAGTGTTAAGGAGGGCCTCTAGGCACTATGTTCCCAAAACGTCTCATCAAAGCCCCTTGAGCCTACGTTACAAACGAGTAAAGTCCTAAAGTGATCCTAGTCCAAGTAATCAAAGGTCATAGTCATGAGTATAAAGGCAAGCATATGGTGTTGAGCATGGTATTTGAATGTCACTTGAGAGAGTGAGTGATTTTTCATAGTCCCAAGCATTGAATCTAAAAATATCATTATGAGAGAGTTGTGGGACTTCTTTCTTTGAGGGTACTTGCATTGCACTGTTGACATTAGACTAAATCAGTGATTGTCACTTGCCGTTGATAATTAGCTTGCTTGTCATAGTTTCACTATCACATGTGTTGATCTGTATTGGTTTGCTGGATAGCTGTCTAAGGTGTTTCTAAACTGGTGTGGGTGTTTGTGCTTGAGTTTGATGTTATGTAGGCCATTAGATTGAGGTCTGTGTGTAACTGTGCTACTTATGTAGATTGAGTCTGTCACTTGAGAACAAGCAACAATTTTAAGTTGAGGGTGTTAATGTTCTATCAAAATACAACACTTTTGATACTTAAAACTTAGAATTTTGTGTGTTCTCAATGTTATGTTAGTAGATATGATGTGCTTTTATGTTTGTTTATAAAGATTACAGGGTTGGCACAATTTTTTGGCTAAGTATGCAGAATTTGCTAAAGTAGAGGGTTCACGAGACCTTTCATGGGTAGTAGAGACTTCTATAGGCCGTAGATATGGTTTCGTATACAATCTCAGTGAAAGGTGATTTTTCTGAAGTTAAGTCTACGAATATGTAGACGAGCCATAGAAGATTTTACGAGTAGTAGACTTGGTGTCATACCCTAAGAATAAGAAAGTGCGGAGTTGTTGAAAAATCATCAGACAAAACCCCCTACAGGCCATAGAAATTTATACGAGATGTAAAAAGGGTACCATAGAAGTCATCCCCAGATTTGAAGAAGCAATCCACGAAATCCCGATTACAGGCCGTAAAACATTATACAGCCCGTAGAAACTATTGTAGAGTCTGCCGACCCAGTTCTCCTAATCCATTTTAGTTTTGTATTTTAAAGACTATAAATAGGTTTTTAGGTTATTTTTCATGAGGAAATAATAAAATAGTAGAAAAGAATAAAGCGATTGGGAGAAACACTTGTAAAACTTTATTTTGTCTTTTAATTTCAATCTTGTGATTCTTGCTGAAGAGTTTGGATTACTTGTGCTTAATTCACTTATGTAAGTGCTCATTATATTATTCAATTTCATAAGTCTGGCATCTACACTGATCATGAGTAGCTAAACGACCCCAAAAAGTGCCGGAAAATATGCCTCGGAAGTGCCCAAAATTGTAATTTTTATATATCTCAAAATTCATGCGTGGTATCAAAAATTCGACTTCATATTCTTGATCAGGGGGAAAAATTGAGTGGGAAATGGGTCTAACCCCAATTTTAGAGCAATCGTATCAAAATCAAAAATTCATCATTCGCAAATTCGACGATCCACGCCCCTGACGCGACGCGACCAGGGCACGGATCGGTGTTATTGATGGCCTGTTATTTCTTTTTTGGTTCACATGATTAAGAATACCTACACGTATCCATATTTCAACACCATATCATACAAGATATTCCCCAATATTCTCTCAAGCACTTAGACAAATATTTCACTCAAAATTCAAGGGTTCCAAACTCATTTCTAGATTCAAGAAATTCAATCAAGCTTCAATTTCTCATCTCAATCTTCATCAAGAAATTCTCCAAAGTTAAGGTATGTGGTTTTCAACCATTGGGTCCTTTCACCCATGGTGCCCAAGCTTCCTTTTTACATAAATCTCATGTTTCTAAGATGATTTAACTTATGAGTCTTCTATGATGAATTTGACTATAATCTATGTTGGGGTTTCATGAAAGTGTGACTATTTAAGCATATTTTGAGCAATAAATGTAGTATCTATTTTGAGATTTGATCAAGGGTTTCAATGTATATTGGATGAGGGTATTACCAAGTATTGGTGGGTTGATTTACTTCAAGTTTTCTTGCATGATTTCACTCTTGAATTTCATGATTTAACACTAGCATTACACACCCACCAAGTGTTTGATAAAATGTCTGGATTAGGGTTCCTGAGTTATTGATAATCTATTGCAAGGCCTATGAACAACTGGCTGATGGAGAGCTCTAGGATGCTCTCACTTTGCTAGCTCAAGCAATGGCGAATCAAGTCAATCAAGGGGCCACCCCTCATACTCCTACTCTGACATCTCGGGTAAGGGACTTTAGGAGGATGAACCCATCGGAGTTCTATGGGTCTAAAGTGGATGAGGACCCTCAAGAATTTTTTGATGAGGTGTACAAAGTGTTATCTATTATGGGTGTCAGATCGGAAGAGAAGGTAGAGTTGGCGGCATACCAACTCAAGAGGGTGGACCAAATATGGTATACTCAATAGAAGGAGGAGAAGGGGAATAACAATGTGATTCTTTGGGATGAGTTTAAGGTGGCTTTCCTCAACCGGTATTTTCCTCTTGAGCTTAGGGAGGCCAAAAATGATGGATTTCATGAATTTGAAGCAAGGATCTTTGAGTTTGAGGGAGTATGCCCTCAAGTTCAACCAACTCTGTAAATATGCACCACACTTGGTTACCGACCCAAGATCTAGAATGAACATGTTTTTGATGTGTGTATCTGATTTAATTAATGAGGAGTGTCATGATGCTATGTTGATTGGTGACATGGACTTGTACCGCCTCATGACTTATGCCGAACAATTGGAGGGGGAGAAGTTGAGAAAGAGGAGGGGTAATGAGGCCAAGAGGGCCCATTTTGATAGTAGGTTCCAAAGTCCAAAGGTGGCGGGTTTCATCAAGGCCAAGGGTCCTCACATGCTCCTAATAGGAGGTTTGCCAATGACTACCCAAGGGCCCAAGGTGATAGTGGTGTGGTGTCTAATGCTATGTGTCCAGAATATCGTAACAGCCATGGTGGCCCATATTTGATTGATAGAAATGCTTGTTTTGGTTGTGGAGAAGTAGGAAACAAGATGATATATTGTCCATGTAATCACAACAAGGCTAAGGAAGTTCGTCCAGCAGGCCGAGGTGCTAATGGAGTTCCTTTGGGGAGAGGAGGCCAACAAGGTGGTGCTCCAAGGCACAATCAGTTCTATTTACTCCAAGGTAGACCAGAAGTTGATGAGGTTCTCGATATCATCACAGTTATGTTATGAAATGACCCCAAAAAGTGCCCGAAAATGAGCCTCAAAAGTGCCCAGAATCTTAATTTTCATATATCTCAAAATTCTTGCGCGATATCGAAAATCTGACTTCATATTCTTGATCAGGGGGTCAAATTAAATGTGGAATGGGTCTAATCCCGATTTTAGAGAAATCATATCAAAATTTGAAAACTGCAAAATGCGATTTCCAGAGAGCAATTCGCGCCACAGGGGCGACGCGCCAAGGGCGCGCTATAGTGTTATTTTTGTCCAGTTTTTCAAGTTCGGTCCAAGATATTTTGTTCTTGTGCCTAAGTATTCTTATGCATGAAAATACCTATACCTAGTCATATTTCATTTACATATCACAGAAGACATTTCCCAATACTCACTCAAACACTTAGCCAAATATTTCACTCCTAATTTTAAGTCCTAAAACTCATCCAGATTTTAAGGTTTTCATTCAAGCTTCAAGTCTCCATTTCCAATCTTCTTCAAGGATTCTCCAATGTCAAGGTATATGGGTTCCTTTCATAGGTTCCTTTCACCCATGATGCCCAAGAGTCCTTTTACCTTAATTTGCATGATTTAAAGTTGATTTACTCACGAGACTTGCATATTATGAATTTCACTGCACACTGTGTTGGGGATTATGAAATTATGATTGTTTTATCATGTTTTGACCTATGAATCTAAGCTCTATTGTGAGATTTAATGAAGGGTTTTGATGTATATTTATTGAGGGTGTTACCATTTATCTATTGATGGTTTTACACTAAATTTTTTAGCATAATTCCACTCTTGAATTGCATGGTTTTACACTAGCACTACACACCGACCAAGTGTTTGATAAAATATCCGGTTATGGTGTCTTGACAAATGAAGGTCCAATGCATGTCCTGTGAGTTCAATGACTATATGATGGTGAAAGAAACGTATGTGTATGATATTCTTCTATATAGTTTTGGGGGGTTTGTACCTCGGTCACCAAGGGTGGTAGGGTGCGATGATCCACCAACTAATTGATGGAGTTGGTGCCTCAATCACCATGGGTGGTAGGGTGAGACGATCCACCATCATATGATGGTGTCTTCTTACACATGTATTATGTTCTATGTAAGCAAGTTTTACTTAAGCATTGATCATACATGTCATATTGTTATTATGCTATCTATTGCTTATCTCTATGCATTTTTTGACTATGATGCCTATCTCTTGTTGCATTGCATCCTACATACTTAGTACATTCAAACATACTAACACATATTTTATGCTTACATGATTTCACCATGTAGGAACCGGAGCACCGTTTGATCCTCCTCCTCCTCCAGGTGGCTAATACGATTTCTCCCAAGCTTTTATGTGAGTCCTCCATTCCTGGGATGATGTTTATGGTCTCATATTATGTTCTAAGACTATCTTTCTTTTATGTATTTATTAACTATGAGGGAGAGCTCGGTAGCTTGTCTTGGCCCCCACTCTTATCTATGTAGTAGAGATATTGTTGGACTTGTTATATATTATACCATGAGGTTTTGACTCTCTCTTGACTCCTGTTGCTTATGATATTAAAGTTGTCCCTTTGCCCCGATTATACCTAGTTACTATCTCTTGTTGTTGTTTTCTTGCTTCCGCGACCAAGGATGTGTAATGATATGTTAAAGACGCTTGCTTGGGGTCCCTTCGAGTTCCCCATGCGCCGTGTCACGTCTAGGCCCGAGGCTTGGGTCATGACAACATTGTTATCGGAGCACTAGGTTGTTATGGTCCTTGGCATCGAACACACCGCGTTGATTATAGTCTTGTTCATGGTTTTGTTGTGCACCACAACTATGAGCAAGAGGCTATGAGACGTTTTAGGAAATGTTTCCCTTCTTCATGTCTATGTCGTGCTATAGAGTTAAAGTAAGGTTTTTTTCCCCTAACGATTCTTCTTTGCTATGTTAGATCATGCCTATCATGAGAGAAAAAAGAGCTCGCTCACTCGAGGAGGAACCAACTCATGGAGAGCTCTGGGATACTCTCACTTTGCTTGCACAAATTGTGGCTAATCAGACCAATCAAGGGGCCTAAGTCACTCATGATCCTACTCCAGCATCTCGGGTGAGAGACTTCATGAGGATGAATCCCCCAAAATTCTATGGGTCTAAGGTAGATGAGGACCCTCAAGAATTCGTTGATGAGGTCTACAAGCTATTGACTATCATGGATGTGAGGTCGAAAGATAAAGCAGAGTTGGCGGCCTACCAACTCAAAGGGGTAGCAAAAATATGGTACAATCAATGGAAGGAGGAGAAAGGGGTTAACAATGTGGTTCTATGGGAGGCGTTGAAGGCGACCTTTTTTAATCGGTTCTTCCATGTTGAGCTTAGGGAGGCCAAATTGGTGGAATTTAAGAACTTGAAACAACGATCTATGAGTGTGACAGAGTATGCTCTAAGTTCAACCTACTCTCAAAATATTCTCCACACATGGTTGTCGATTCAAGGTCTAGAATGAACAAGTTCATGATGGGTGTGTCTGACTTAGTTGTAACACCCCACACCTTACAATACTAGTACAATACAAATGAAACAAGACATGATTTGGACCAATTGACGCTAAATTTTAAAAGTTCTTGAATCTTGTGAAAATGGGCTATATGTACGTCTAACACTTAAGGGGATCGAGGGTATGCATGTTTTGTGTTGAATTAAAGAAATTAATGCCTTAAATGAAGTAAGATAATTGAGGTGGTTGTAGGACTTAGTAAGCAAGTAGGTGAGTCACCTACTTGCTTAGCTTAAGTTGGTTAGTTAAACGGAGACGAGGCT
>JAPFFP010045005.1:0-11947 GCA_026153255.1 Solanum medicagineum | reverse complement strand
ATGACTAGCTAAATTCTTCTTAGGTAAGGCGTAGAAAAATAATAATAGTTTAACATGATGTTGATCCTATGCTTCCTTCGAAGAGATGAGTATTATTATTTTTCTACGCCTTACCTAAGAAGAATTTAGCTAGTCATGAATAATCGTACCTTATTTTGCTCATCATTGCAGTGATGTACATTGCCTCATCGAAGAATAATGTTTCATATTCTTGAATAAGGTACATTGTCTATTTAAAGATTTTAGTTAACAGAATTCTCAATGTATAACTAACTGATAACTAACTCCTCTAACTACCTATAACAAAGTTCTAACCATGGTAGCTTGTTAACTCTGTAGTTTAGTTAACAGGGCCAAAATATCATACTAATCCTGTAGTGACAATGCAAGCACAAAGATAACTGTCGGCAGGGTCATAGTTGCACATATACCCTATTACCAACGTTAGGGTCATCACATTGACATAGAGAGGATGCAATGACAGAGATATAACTCCCATCATTATGAGACCTTACCATAGTAGGTGGAGGGTGGCCATAAACTATCTGAAAAGGAATCATCGTAGAGCTGTGTTATAGAACTCCTATCATTATGAGACCTTACCATAGTAGGTGGAGGGTGGCCATAAACTATCTCAAAAGGCATCATTGTAGAGCCGTGTTGGCATACAATATCACTCAAAAATTCATCCCATGAGAACAAAGTTAACCACGTAGCTGGCGTTTCAATCTCAAAATAGCAGAGATACAGCTGTAAACATTTGTTTAGCGCCTCAGTCTGACCATCGGATTGGGGATGATAGGCCCAACTCATGGAAAGTTGTGTACCTTGGAGTTTATGAAGTTCGTTTCAAAATTCTGAGAGAAACAATGGGCCCTGATTAGACATAATAGTAATAGGAGAACCATGAAGTCGGATAAACTTCTTAATTAAAGACCTCAACAATCGTTTGGCTAGTAAAATTGGGAGGCAAGGCAACAAAGTGACTGTATTTGGACAATCGGTCCATAATTACCTAAATAGCATTGCCCCGTGGGAGGCTATGGAAGACCTGTGATAAAATCCATAGAAATATCCTAAAATATGGCATTCCGAACTTGGATCCTTCATTTATCAACAAATGTTGCATTCCAAAATTATTTTTTCACATCCGCACGTATACCAACCCAATGAAAATTAGATGAAATTAGAATGACCACCACCCATAGAAGAGTGAAATTCTTCCAATAATAATGTGCAAAGTATTGCATCAATAGGGACCAATATCAAATTGAGAAACAAAAGAAGTCCCCCTTGAAAGGAAACATGAGTTAAGGACTCCAAAGTATGTTGCAACTAGGATTGGAGATCCTATAGAGTTGCATCAGTCTAGTTCAAATCGCACAACTAGTTAACTAATACTAGTTCAGGAACATTGAAAGCCGATGAATATAACGAATGAACTCGAGACAAGGCATCTGCTGTGATATTGAAAATCTTATTTCTTGAGTTGAATGCCTTTCAAAAAAACCTCTCCACTGCACAAAGGTTGGGAAGAGTCTTGATACACCCCACCCTCCTCTGACCCCCTTATGGGACTATATGGGTATGTTGTTGTATTGTGATTATATGTTGTTATCTTCTCTTGTCTTTAGGAATTCTCTTATGAAGTAAACTTTGTGATTGAGGAATAGATGAATCTAATTTGTAACTTATTTTGTTAGCTCAATACAATTTTCTTCAGAGATGATTGATCCTTTACTTTTCCTAGTTTTCTTTTATTGAGTTACTGAATACTAGCTTGATCAAGCATTCTCATTGTTATTTAGCAAGAAATTTTAGTTGTTTTGAGAGAAACAAAATTATCACCAGACAAGGATATGCAGGGGGTGGCTTAACGAGATTGCTAACTAAAGCTACATAGTAACATAAAAGTGAGAGCCTGACAAAAAATGAAAAATAATGTATATTTAATTGTTTGAATGCAATATCTGATTGAAGTTGAAATTGAGAAAAGGAGATTTGGAAGTTGGAATTATGTCTAGAGATCAACTTCAAAATGAATATAGGTTTCAAATTAGCAAGAGAGATCAGTAGTATAAAATAAAGAATTTGAGTTACAAAAAGAATATTTAAGTAGTAACTTTGGGGCTTCAAGTAACTGTTTGATAACCACTTTCACTTCATGAATTTAGCTTCATCAGTTCTCCACTAGTTTCAGGACAAATGGAATTTTATTGACACTAAGGACTTTTTCGTCAAAATTTTCTTGTGTGTGCAATATGTAGGTCGTTGTTCCAGATGATTCATTCAGTGAAACTGAACTGGATATGTAATGTATTGCTGAAACACCAAACAAGAGAAATAAAGTTACCATGGTGAGGAAATAAATTAATATATTGACCTGTGAAAGCTTAGAAAGTTGCTCAAAGTATAATGTAAGGACTTCTTGCTCAACTCATGCTCAAATCCTTGTTCAAGTTATTCCTAAAATAATCATCTTCTAACTCAAGCTAATGCATGGAAAAAGTACTAAATACTTCATCTAATTGAATATCTCTTCAAAGATTTGGGGTCTTGGGCCTAAGGCTTTGGGGTCTTGGGCCTAAGCCTTCCTATGCATAAAAATACCTATACTTAGTCATTTTTCAGTTCCATATCATACAAGGCATTCCCTAAAACCCTCTCTAAAACTTAGATACATATTTCACCCAAAAGTCAAGTGCCTTAATCGTATTCCGGATCTAAAGATTTCATTCAAGTTTCACATTCTCATTCAAATCTTCATCAAGGAAATCTCCAAAGTTGAGTTATGTGGGTTTCAACCATTAGGTCCATTCACCCATGGTACCCAACGTCCCTATTTACATAAATTGTATGTTTTTAGGTTGATTTATTTATGGGTCTTACTTATTATGAATTTGACTGTGAACTATGTTGGAGTTTCATAAAAGTGTTACTATTTAAGCATGTTTTGAGCTATGAATCTATGATCTATTTTGAGATTTGATGAAGGGTTTCAATGTATATTGCATGAGGGTATTACCAAGTATAGGTGGGTTGGTTTATTTCAAGTTTTTTTGCATGATTTTACTCTTAAATTTCATGGTTTTACACTAATATTACATACCCTTCAAGTGTTAGATAAAATGTCTAGTTAAGGTATCTTGAGTTATTGAAAGCCTAATGCATGGTATATGAGTTAAGTGACTTTATGATGATGAAACAATTGTATATACAAGTTTTTATCATGGAAAGTATCTATATTGTTTCAAATAGACCATACCTAAGATAAGGGGTATGTACCTCATCTAGTTTGTCGGGTGATGGCAATCTCGTACTACCGTTGATGAGGGGTACGTACCTCATCCACCTTGTTGAGTGGTCGCAATCCCATAGTACTATAGATGAGGCGTATGTACCGTATCCACCTTGTCGGGTGGTGGCAACCCCACACTACCAAAGATGAGTGGCATGTACCTCATGCACCTTCCAAGCGGGTGGCATGCTTTGGATTCCAAGTACTAAGTTGGTTGGTCTATGATGATGGTCTCTTCCTACTCATGTGTTATGTTCTATATATGCATGTTTTACGTCAAGCATTAATCATGCATCTCATGTTGCTAATATACTATCTCTTGCTTATGTTTATGCATTTTGATGCCAATCTTTTGTTGTATTGTATCCTACATACTAAGTACATTCAAACGTACTAGCGCATACTCTATGCCTACATGATGTTACCACGTAGGAACCGGAGCTCCACTTGATCATCTTCCCCCTCCACATGGCTAGTACTATCTTTGAAGCAGGTTTGGTGAGTACTCAACTCCGAGGATGATATGTTTTAATCTTATGTTATTCAAAAAATATCTTTCTTTTATTGTATGCTTTTAACTATTAGGGTGCGCTCAGAAAGTTGTCTTGGCCCTGCTCAATTCTAAGTTTAGAGGTATTGTTGGACAAGTGATATAATGACGCTTTGGGCTTGACTCTCTTGACTCTTGTATGTTTTTAAGCTATGAAAGAATCCCTTAGCCCCTTTACCCTTATTAGACGTCCTCTTGTTGTTTTTTAATTGCTTCCGTGACCAAGGGTGTGTAACGATATGTTAAGACGCTTGTTTGGGGTCCCTCCGGGTTCCCCATTCGTTGTGTCACGTCTAGGACCTAGGTCCAGGTCGTGGCAAAGATGGTATTAGAGCACTAGGTTGTTAATGGTTCTGGGATCCAACACACCACGTCGATTAATGTCTTATTCAAGGTTGTGAAGCGTGCCTCGACTATGAGTACGAGGCTATCAGGTGTTTTAGGACATGTTTCAATTCTTCATGATCTATGTCATCCGATAGAGTTAGGTCCTCTAGGACTTATTACTAATTATTAACCATTAGATTTCAGAATATAACTCAGGCTACTCAGGACGGTGACATATCAAATGCGGAGGTTCACAATGCTCTATAGGTGTTGGCCAAGGTCTTGACCGCCCAACCCAACCGATCGGTGGGCACCCTTGAGACTTCCAATGGTAATAGTGGAGCTGGAAAGGCCAAAAGAGCTCAAATTAGAGGTAGGCATCCATATGCCAAGACCGGGGACAATGGTGTCACTCGTCCTAGATGTCTAAAGTGTGGGAAAGGCCATGGTGGCCCATGTTTGAGGATATCTAATTCTTGATTTAGTTGTGGCGGATTTGGGCATAAAGTTAGGAGTTGTCCTCATGCTCAACCTAAAGGTAGGGGTAATGGTCCTCAAGGTTAAGGTAGTAATATAGGCCAAGGAGTATGGGAAGGTCATCAAGATGGTGCCCTATGGCACAATAAATTTTATGCTCTTCAAGGGAGGCAATGTAGAGATGAGGTGCCTGATGTTGCTCCTAGTATGTTGAAATTTCCTTTGACTTTGTCCTGTATGCATTGATGGATCGGGGTGCCACTATTTCGTTCATCAATCATTTTTATTGCTAGTGGGCTTCATGTGTGCCCAGAGTTGTTGTCTGAATGTTTGGTCTCTACCCCATTGTTGAGTCTATTGTTGCTAGCAAGGTCCATAGGAATTGTTCCGTGGTCATATTGCATAGATCTTGCCTTGTGAGTATGTTGAATTTGATATGGTGGATTTTGATGTCATACTTAAGGTGGATTAGTTGTATGCATATTACATCTCATTTATTTGTAGGACCCGTAGAGTTAGATTGCAATTCCCTAACGATCTCGTTCATGAGTGGGAGAGTCATGATATGGTGGTCTAGAGTAGATTCATTTCTTGTATTCAATCCCATAAGTTGATTTCTAAGGGGAGTCTCTATCATCTCGTGAGGGTTAGGGATGTTGAGTTCAAAGTCTTTCGTATAGAGTCGGTTATGGTGGTTAATCAGTTCCTTGATGTCTTTACTAGTGAGCTTGCCGGTCTCATTGCGTAGAAGGAGGATAGTTCCCTTGGAATGTTTATTGATCACCGGCAAATTATTAGGGTCACCATAAATAGTAAGTTTCCTTTACCAAGGATTGATGATCTAGTTGATCAACTTCAAGTGGCTAGTCACTTCTCTAAGATAGATCTTCGTTCGGGCATGATCACGTGAAAGTGAAGGGAGTGTGGCATTCCCATGATGGCCTTCAAAACTAGGTATGGGCACTATGAGTTTGTGGTTATGTCCTTCGGTTTACTTATGCATTGGCTATGTTCATGGATCTTATGAATAGGGTCTTTAAACCCTACCTTGATTTTTTTGTAGTGGTTTTCATTGACGATATTTCTATCTATACCCATAGTAAGGAGGAGCGTGCTAGTCATTTGAGGGTGGTTCCACAAAAACCATCAGATATTAGGAGTTTCTGGGCTTAGCGGGTTATTACTGCAGTTTTATGAATGGGTTCTCTTCTATTGCTTCTCCTATGAAAAGATTTACCCAAAAGAAAGCTAACACTGTGTGGCTTGATTAGTGTGAAAAGAGCTTCCAAGCCTTGAAAGATAAGCTTGTGGCCGCTCCTATATTGTCACTACCGGAAGGGCTAGAGGAGTTTGTGGTGTATTGTGATGCTCCTAGAGTTGGTTTTGGTTGTGTTCTAATACAAAATGATAAGGTCATAACATATGCTTCTATAAAACTCAAAGTGTATGGAAGGAACTATCCTACCATGATCTTGAGCTAGCCTCCATGGTATTTGCATTAAAGATATGGCATCACTATTTGTATAGGGTGCATGTTACCAATCATAAGAGCCTCCAATATGTATTCACCCAAAAAGATCTAAACTTAAGGAAAAGAAGGTGGTTAGAACTTCTTAAGGATTATGATATGAGTTTGCATTATCATTCCGGTAAGGTTAAGGTGGTGGAAGATGCTTTGAGTATGGTGTCTATGGTAGCCTAGCTCATGTTGATGATGGTGCCATAGAGGTGGCTAAGGAGGTCCATCCATTGGCTAGATGGGGAGTTAGGTTAGAAGAAGTTTATAATGGGGGTGTTGTTGTTGCTGATGGTTCTAAATCTTCAATGGTTAAGGAGGTTAAAGCTAAGCAAGATCTTGAACTCACTTTGTTGGAACTGAAGACATTTTCAAAAGATGGTAAGGTAAAGGTTTTCTTCGAAGGGGGAGATGGTTCCCTTAGGTATAGGTTGTGTGTGCCTTGTGTTGATAGCTTGAAGGAAAAGGTTCTTCATGAGTCTCATAGTTCTTCTTATTCTATTCACCCCGAGTGTACTAAGATGTATAGTGATTTGAAAGAGGTGTATTGGTGGGGGGGGGGATGAAGATGGATATTGCCAAATTTATTTCTGGTTGCCATAGTTGCCAACAAGTCAAAGTAGAGCATCAAAGGCCGGGTGGCCTAACCCAAGACATGGAGATTCCTACTTTGAAGTGGGAATAGATTAATATGGATTCTGTGGTTGGGTTGCCCATGACTGGAAAGGGTTTTGATTCCATATGGGTTGTGGTTGATAGGATGAAAAATTCACTCACTTTCTAATGGTTAAACCTACATATGGGGCTGAAAAGATTATGCTAGGTTGTACATTCATGACTTGGTGAGGTTGCATGGGGTTCCTTTTTCCATCATATCTGATTGTTGTGCAGAATTCACTTCGCACTTTTGGAGGTCCTTCCAAAGAGGTCTTGGAACCAAGGTAAAGCTTAGTACGACCTTTCACCTTCCAACAGATAACCAAGCCGAAAGAACTATCCAAACATTTGAGGACATGCTTAGGGCTTGTGTATTAGAGCTTAATGATAGTTGGGATGATCATCTTCCAATTATTGAGTTTTCATATAACAATAGCTATCATTCTAGCATCGGTATGGATCCTTTTGAGGCCCTCTATGGTGGACGTTATAGGTCACCGGTTGGGTGGTTTGCGTTTAGAGAGGTGTCTTTGTTGGGACAAGATCTGGTTATAGAGGCTCTTGAGAATGTTAGGATTATCAGAGAAAGATTGAAAACTGCCCAAAGTTGCCTAAAGTTTTATACCGATGTGAGGAGAAGGGATCCTGAATTCAAGGTTGATGATTAGATTTATTTAAAGGTGTAACCCATGAAGGGTGTGGTTTGTTTTGGTAAGAAGCAGAAGTTACACCCTATATATGTGGGTCCTTATATTGTGATATGAAGGATTGGTAAGGTGGCCTACGAGTTAGAATTGCCTAGAGAAATGGAATTGGTTTATCTGATCTTTCATATGTCTATGTTGAGGAAGTGTGTGGGTGATCCTAATGCTATTGTGCCTCTAGATGTTCTTGGAGTAGTTGAAGACAACTTGACATATTAAGATGTTCTAATAGATGTTTTGGATAGGCAAGTGAAGAGGTTGAGGAACAAAGAAGTTGCCTGTGTTAAGCTCCTTTGGAGGAACCAACAAGTCGAAGGTGCTACTTGGGAGGCCGAAGCGGATATGCAAAAGCGGTAGCCTTATCGTTTCCACTCCACTCCGGCCTAAGGTATTTCTCTATGTCCTTTATATGATCTCAAGTCTTCAGTTTAGCCCTCATGTCATTGCATATGTTCATGTTTAAATTGACAAGTTCATGATTATTTTACGTTTATGTTTAGATTTTTGAAATGATGTTTAAGTGCATTGTTGCATCCTTATGTGGGCTGAAATTGTCATGTTTTCATCTCTCATATACGTTTCTTTGACATTCGGGGATGAATGTTCTCAAGGGGGAGATATTGAAACGACCACAAAAAGTGCCCGAAAATGTGTCTCGAAAGTGCCCAGAATCGTAATTTCCATATATCTCAAAATCCATGCGTGATATCGAAAATTAATCTTCATTTTCTTGTTTAGGGGGTCAAATTGAGTGGAGAATGGCCCCAAATCCAATTTAAGAGAAATCTTAGAAAAATTTGAGAATCATAAAAATGCGATTTCAAGAGACAATCCGCGCCCCTAGCGCGTTGCGCCAAGGGCACGCTACAGCATATTTTGTGCACTATTTTTCTTGTCTGATCCAGGGCCTTTGGGTCTTTCGCCTAAGTGTTCCCAAACATGAAAATACTTAGCCATATTTCACCCTCATATCATTCAAAACATTCCCTAATACTCAAAAACACTTAGCCAAATATTTCATTCCTTAATTTAAATCCCAAAACTCATCCGGATCTTAAGGTTCTCATTCAAGCTACAAGTTTCCATCTCCAATCTTCATCAAATTATTCTCCGAAGCTAAGGTATGTCGGTTTCTTTCACGTATTCCTTTCACCCATGATACCTAAGCTCTCTTTTGCCTAAAATTGCATGATTTAAAGTTTATTTACTCATGGGTATTGTCTATTATGAATTTCACTGCACATTATGTTGGGGTTTCATGAAATTATGGTTGTTTTAGCATGTTTTGAGCTATGAATCTAAGATCTATTGTGTGATTTGATGAAGGGCTTTGATGTATATGGCTTGAGGGTGTTACCAAGTATCTATTGACCATTTTACATTGAATTTTCTAGCATGATTTCACTCTTGAATTGCTTGGTTTTACTCTAGCACTATACACCCTCCAAGTGTTTGATAAAATGTCTGGATTATGATTTCTTGAGGAATTGAAGGTCTAATACATGTTTTATGAGTTGAATGACTATATCATGATGAAAGGAATGTATATATATGATATTATCTCTATAGTGTTGGGAATTGACCAAGCCTCACTGGGGAGTTGTAGGCCTGGGTAAGCTAGTTGAGGGGTTGGTACCTAGATCGCCTCGCTTAGGAGGTGGTAGGCCCGTGCAGCCATGTCGAGCGGCTTGTACCTTGATAACAACGTTGGGGGTTTATACTCCATCAACCATATTAGGGGTTTGTACCTCATCAACCATGTTGAGGGATTTGTACCTCATCAATCTATTAAGGGGTGGTGGTAGGCCTTGGATATGTATTAATATTGGTCTTTCCTTACATGTGTATTATGTTCTATATAAGCACGGTTTTACTTCAAGCATCATTTATGCATTCCATATTGCTATATGGTTACCCATTGCCTATGTTATGCATTTTGCTTATGGTGTTTATCGCTTGTTGCATTTCATCCTACATACTTAGTACATTCAAATGTACTAATACATACTCTATGCCTACATGATGTCACCATCTAGGAACCGGAGCCCCACTATCTTTTTCCGAGAAGCACCTAAAGTTCCAACTAAAAAGAACTAAGGGGGTGAAATAATTTTTCATTATCTTAGTTGAACTACTGAGCTCATCATCCTCCTCCAAGTGGCTAGTACGACTTCTCTCAAGCTCTTTGGTGAGTCCTCCATTTTCAGGGATGATGTATACATCTCATACAATGTTCCAATACTATCTTCTTTTATGTATATGTTGACTGTGAGGGTGAGCTGGGAAGCTTGTCTTGGCCCCCGGTAAGTTTCTAAATTTTAGAGATGTTGTTGGACATGTTTTGTATTTTTCTATGAGCTTTGATTCTCTCTTGTCTATTGATGCTTATGATATGGAAGTTGTTCCTTAGCCCTATTATCCCTATTTACTATCACTTGTTGTATTCTTATACTTCCTCGGCCAAGGATGTAGAGGCTTGCTTGGGGTCCCTTCGGGTTCCCCATGCGCCATGTCACGTTTAGGCCCTAGGCTTGGGTCGTGACAAACTGTATGTTTCTAAGTTGATTTACTTATGGGTCTTACTTATTATGAATTTGACTATGAACTTTGTTGGGGTTTCATAAAAGTGTGACTGTTAAAGCATATTTTTAGCTATGAATCTATGATCTGTTTTGAGATTTGATGAAGGGTTTCAATGTATATTGCATGATTACTAAGTGTTGGTGGGTTGATTTACTTCAAGTTTTCTTGCATGATCTCACTCATGAATTGCATTGTCTTATACTAGCATCACAACTGCCAAGTGTTTGATAAAATATCCTATTAAGGTATCTTGAGTTGTTGAAAGCCTAATGCATGGTATATGAGTTAAGTGACTTTATAATGATGAAAGGAATGTATATACGAGTTGTTATCATGGAAAGTATCTATACTGTTGCAAGTTGACCATACCAAAGATGTGCGGTATGTACCTCATCCACCTTGTCAGGTGTTGGCAATTCGGTACTACCATAGATGAGGGGTATGTACCTCATCCACCTTGTCGGGTGGTGGCAATCCCATACAACCATACATGAGGGGTATGTACCTCATTCACCTTGTCGGGTGGTGGCAACCCGTACTACCAAAGATTAGGGGTATGTACCTCATCCACCTTCCAAGTGTGTGGCATGCCTTGGATTCCAAGTACTATGTTGCTTTGTCTATGATGATGGTCTCTTCCTACACATGTATTAAGTTGTATATACACATTTTTTAATTCAAGCATTGATCATGCATGGCATGTTGCTAATGTATTATCTCTTGTTTATGTTTATTCGTTATGATTATGCTGCCTATCTGTTGTTGCATTACACCCTACATACTTAGTACATTCAAACATACTAACGCATACTCTACGCCTACATGATGTTACCATATAGTAACTAAAGCTCGACTTTATCATCCCCCCCTCCACGTGGCTAGTACTATCTTTGAAGCAAGTTTTGTGAGTCCTCAATTGCAAGGGCGATATCTTTCAATCTTATGTTATGCAAAGACTCTCTCTCTTTTATTGTATGCTTTTGACTATGAGGGTGAGCCCAGAAAGTTTTCTTGTCCCCTGCTCAATTCGAAGTTTAGAGGTGTTGTTGGACAAGTGTGTAATGATGCTTTGAGCTTGACTCTCTTGACTCTTATATGTTTTTAAGCTATGAAAGACTCCCTTAGCCCCTTTACCCTTATTTTACATCCTATTATTGTTGTTTAATTGCTTCCGCGACCAAGGATATGTAACAATATGCTAAGAGGCTAGTTTGGGGTCCCTTCGAGTTCCCCATTCGCCGTGTCACATCTAGGCCTTAGGTCCGAGTCGTGAAAAAATGGCCCTCGTGAATCCTTCTTCTATAGTTTTTCTCAGTCTTTTCTCTGTATCCTCTATTCAGCTCCTTCAGATTATGTGGAAGGAATTAAGGGGTTTTATAACATAAGGAGTTATACACTTAGTACAATCTTATATTATGTTATCTACGTAGTTTATGAGTTCCAGTTATTATTACTTTTACCCATATTGATGTTCAATACTACTCCCAAAATATTATTATTGTCACATCCCAACCTAGGGTCGTGACCAGTGCCCGATAGGGGCACCTAAATACATACTAATTTGAATTTTCTCATTTATCCGACGTGGGCATCTGCCGGAATTTCGGCAGAGTTTTCTTTGTTTTACTGACTAACCGCACCTGCAAATAAAATCCAGCAACATCCCATACAACAATACAAATACATATCTCTTTATACGGATACATAAATGCGGGCCGACAAGGTCTCCGCTGCGGTCCTGCCGCCTAATAATCATATCATAGAGAGACTTGAACAGCTTATACACTATGTACACCCAGTTTGAGTCAATAACTTCCTTCCTAGGAGTAAGATCA
>JAPFFP010045004.1:0-11948 GCA_026153255.1 Solanum medicagineum | reverse complement strand
AAGTTTAAAATTGGGTTAGAAAGGGGGGGGGACAAAGAGGGGGGAAGAAGATGAAAAAGATTGACACCCCCCCCCCCCCCAAAAAAAAAAAAAAAAAAAGGAAGAAGAAGAAGAACATAGTTAAAGAAAATAGGATAACGAAAAGGCATTATCAGAAAATTACAAATATTTAAAATGATATTGTTTAACATAGTGCAAATGATTAATTGTAAATGCGATCCCCAAGCATTAAGCTGTAATTAAGCTTGTTAAAGAAAATATTAAGTTATACTCTATGGTTTCTTCTACAATAAAAACTCAAGTAAAGAAGGAATTTTTCCAAGTGGAAGTGAAAGATGACGAACGAATAATAATAATGTCAATGAACACTGTTAAGAAACTCCAAAAGAAAAAAAAAAAAAGGAAAAAGAACATTGTTAAGAAAGGAAAAGTCTGGTAGATAGTTAGATCAAACTTTTGGAATGTAAAAAAAAGCTTAGTCTTTAAAAAAGGTAAGATTTTGTTAGATTAGTTGATTGTAATAGTTAATTTTATAAATAATTAGTAACGTACTTGAATTTATTGTTGAAATTCATGACAATAAGCAATTGATGTGCTCGTTAAAACAATATGTTGATAAAATGTTCTTTTCTTAAAATGATTTAAACTTTCTTAAATTTTTTAACCAAAATTAGAAATTTTAATTTTTTTTTTAAATATTGATTAATTATTTGTCAAATCAAAATGAAGTACATTATGAATCAAATATGAGGGATCTATTATCCACTTATAGAACCCGAAGCCCATGACATTAAATGATGGGTACACTGGCCGTGGACCTTCTAATTAATGAATAAAGACAAAGAAATAGGTAAAGCCACACATGAATGCTTTATAATTGTTGAGATTGTAAATATATAGCAATGCAATATTATGCTGTACAGTTGGTACATAGTTAGTTGGTTATTTAGAAAGTTGATTAGTTAATTGGTTTCACCTTTCCGAAATTATTCCCCATTGTTATCGAGTTGTAAGTCACTGATTTTTTGTCAAAATATAGTACTATTAATGCTTAAAACTTGAAATTTTATGTGTTCTCAAAGCAATGTCAGTAGGTTTGATGTATTTTTGTGTTTGTTTTTCAGGATTACAGGATTCGGCATGATTTTGGACAAAATGTTGCAGATGCTGAGTTTTTGGGAAACTATGAGGCACTCTACGAGCCGTGGATACTTCCACGAGCCGTAGAGGGGTTTCGTGGTTGAGATCCAGTGAAGGGCCTATTTTCTGAAATCGCATCCACGAATTATCAGACGAACCTTAGAAGATTGTACAAGTCGTAGATTGGTTTCGTACCTTGAGGATCACATTTTGAGGAGTTTCTGGAAAGCTTTTAGATGAAACCCCATACAGACTGTAAGTCTGAATATGGCCCATAGAAAGGTCTCGTAGAAGTGACATCAGTTTTGAAGAAGGAAGAATACAAACCTCAGGTATGGGTCGTAGAACTTTGTACGACCCATAACCCCGATTTGTAAAGTCTGCCGAATCCAGTATTCCTATTTTGTTTAATTTGGACTTGTATTTTACTTATTATAACTAGATTTTTTAGGTCTTTTTGAGAGGGAGACACACGAGAGAACTGAGAAACAACTTTGTGACTTCATACTTTGTGGCTTTTACATCAAAAACATTACTTTTTGATTTCTGGTGAAGAATTTGAGATTTCTTGTTCTTAACTTTATCATTGTAAGTGTCTAATTATGTTATTTCATATCATGATTCTTTCATCTATAATGATTATGCATAACTAAATCCACAACTAGGATTGTGGGAACCATGAAGAACTAACAAGCTAAAATCGAATAATCCGTCATTCTTGGAAAGTGTACATGCATGTATAAATTTATTCACTTCGTTTTGATTGCTTTTTAATAGTGGCCAACATTATAACTCGCCTAATTGTTACTGACTGGATCAAGGTAGTAATGAATTCAAAAAGAGATTGATTAAAAAGGATTCAATGTGATCCCTCTCGTCTACTCAACCAAACTGGATCACGAGGAGGTTGTACTGGAACAATAGGCAAGGGTTAGTAATGTCACATTGTGGGGATGGATCAAATTACGTAGTGAAATTTACCTTTCACCTGGATCAAAGAGTTTGGTAAACTTAACTTACCATTATGCATGCTACTTATTTCGAAAAGATTACGATCATCTGGTAATACCAAGTTAGGAATTCATGGCGAACATAATACCCTAGTTACTTCTCTCAGTGGTTTTACAACACTTGTTCTAGCTTAGGGAGATAAGTAGGTTAATGCATGAGAGTTGCTAGCAATTATTCCGAGTCTGACCATATTTCCCGTGGGATTCAACCCTAACCTTGGTTAGGTTATATATCTTGACAATGACCGCTTAAATCTTCAAAAAGGAGGTGTAACTTGAGCGATATCAAGGTTTCGGAGCCGTTGCCATGAAATATGACTTAGATTGGTTTAATTTGAGTAATTCAGGAATTAATTCTTATTTCTCTCATTTTATGTTTTTTTTATTTCAATGTGAAGGTGTAGTGTATGCACAACACTCATAGTCGAGACAAACCCTTGACTCCGTTTGACCCTGAGATCTAGAAGACACTAAGAAGAATGGGCCAGAACAACGCAAACAACATTGCAAACAAGGCAGTGAATGCAACACTGAACCAGAACAATAATAATAATAAGCCACCTCTACTTGAAGATGTTAATCCATCACCACTGGAACTTCAAGTTGCAGCTCATACATGGAATCAATATCGGCTTGATCCTATGGCGATGGATGTTATTGGAGTGATTGTGTTACCTCCATTGTCGGATGACACAAGTTCATTGTTTCGAATGGGTTACTCCAAATACTGTAACAAAAAATCACAGGTTGTTCGCGATCTTACCATTAGAGGATCTGCATAACCATCTACACAATATTGTCTTCATCTACAAGAGTATGATGGAAAGTCAGAGTCTGTCCATTAATGTCATTAGGCTTCATGTCTTTCCATTATCTTTGATAGGCGATACAACACTATGATTATCCAGGCTCCCACAGAGTTCAATCACCAACTGGGCAGAAATGCAGAAGGACTTTTTGGAGAGGTTCGTTCCGAGGTCAAAGAAGCTGAAGTTGAAGGACCAGATCAACAACTTTGAGCAATTGCCTGGTTATTAAATCAACACTATGTGGGAGCGGTTCAAATAGTGCCTAAGGAATGTTCCCGACCACAAGATCGTTTATAACACCTTGGTGAAGATCTTCTATCGAGCCCTAGGTTAAAATAGCCAAGCTGTTGCTGACACTATCATGGGAGGCTCATTTTTAGATCGTCCATTTTCGGTGATAGCTGAAAGGTTGGAGAAAGTGGTCAAGACGAATCATGCATGGGGGACGAGAGACAAGTTAACAACTAAGAGCTTATTTTCATTCAGTACTAGTTCGGTGCAGGAAAAGATAAACGAGAATATGATGCAAGAGCTTGGTCAGATTAGTACCAATATAGAGTTGTCAATGAAGCAGAATCAAGAACGTGTGAATGCAGTAGCTCATCAGCCTTGACGAGCATCCCTGTATGAGGAGCCTTACTATGAGGAGGATACTTGCTTCGTCACTGATCAAATGGCGGGTTTCTAGACCAAAATCCAATGGTCCAATCAGGACTATTGGCACCAAGGTCAAGGAAACCAAGGTTGGAACTTTAACAGGGATGTTGCTTTCAGAGACAACAATCGAAAAGGCTACTATGATATGAATAGGGGTTAGGATAGAGATGTTGATTGGGGACGTAGATATGGTTACAAAAATGCTCTGTATGTGCCACCACATAATCGAGACTATGGTGCTGGTAGCTCTCGAATTAAGGAGATGTTCGACCGACTGTTGAAGAAAGCTGACACTCAGGATAAGAGCTTGAAATGGATGAAAGCTAACATCTCTAGCATTAATCAAAAAATTGAGTCTCATTCTATTGCTATCAAGTAGCTGGAGCATCAGTTCAGTCAGATGTCTACTCAATTGAACCAGCGTTAGAAAGGAACATTGCCCAACAACCCAATTTAGAATCCCAAGAATGAGGGGTAGTGTATGGAAGTGACGACACGTGGTGGCAAGCATACCATTGACCCTCTGATGCCAGTCAATGATGATAATGTTCGTGAGGAGATGGTTGAGAGCCAGGATGTAAAGACCGAAGATGCTCGTGCCAAGGATGGAGAGAGTGATGCAGTAGTGACGCCACAGAAGTTTAAACTCATTCCTAGACCTCTCCCTTCTTTCTCTCAAAGACTCAAAATGAAGGCGGAGGAAGGTAATTTCCAGCACTTCATCTCCATATTGAAGCAACTCTCCATCAACATGCCTCTTATTGAGGCATTGGAGAAGATGCCTATCTATGTAAAATTCATGAAGGACTCGGTCACCAAAAAGTGGACTGTGAGCCAAGAGCTCTCTCAAGAGATTTAGCATTGCAGTACAATAGTAACAAAGTCCTTAGTGCAAAAACGAAAAGATTCTGGAGCATTCATCATACCGTGCACCATTGGAGATATTGAATTTGCAAAGGCATTATGTGATTCGGGCACCAACATCAAACTAATGCCTCTTGCGATGTTCAAGAAGTTAGGCTTGGGAGCCCCTTCACTGATGAACATACGCTTGTTTATGGCTGGCAGAACAATGAAGAAGCCTATAGGGATATTGTATTATGTCCTTGTCAAAGTAGGAAAAATTCATATTTCCTGTAGGCTTTACGATCCTAGATTGCGAGGTCAACTTCGAAGTCCCAATCATCTTGGGAAGGCCCTTCTTAGCCATCATACAAGCACTAGTGGATATAGAATCAATCAAGCTAACTCAAATTTTGATTGGATGATGAAGAAGTTGTCTTCAATATTTGTCAGTCGATGAAGAGGCCTGGTGATTTGGCAATATAAGCTTGGACACTTGGTGAAGTCTTAGTAACTAAGTTGTCTAAGTCATGCAGCTACAATAAATCAGGCGCTGCTTGGGAGGCAACCGATGGTGGAGACTGGTACTTAGGCTTCCAGGTAAGTTCTTTTTGACCCCTTAGCTTTGATATTGCTATATTTTGTGCATTAAGGTTAATGCAAACTTTTTCAATAGGGTGTGGGCAGTTATAGGACTCGGTAAAGTCTAAGTAATTTTGGCCTATAAGTATCTCAAATTTTGATTCCGAGGAGTTTGCTTGCCTATGTTCTTTTCTTAATGACATTTATTTTTTGTTAAATCGCTAAGTTTAGGATGTATAGGTAGTATTAGTAGAATATAGTACTAAAGTCTATGACATATGTTAGGTATTCTTGATAACAACCATTTGATATTAATGATTGACAATGCTTGTTTTGATAAGTGAGGTTTAATTTTGATGAAAAACATGATCTGAGACTATCTTGATAGTGTAATTAGTGTCATGTATGTGTGAGATTTCTTTGCTTAATTCTCATACTGTGTTTCAATTCTGAACTTCCCCTGTTACTTTGACTTAGACGGTAGGTTAGTTGGTCAGGAAGGGATCTTAGACTGTTGTTCATATTAGTCCACTTAGCCTAAATGACCAACCAAATGCTTGATATATCCCTTGATCCCAATGTTTGAGCTTTGTATGTACCATTTTTTCTTTGTAAAAACCCAAGTAACCTAGCCTTGTTGAATGTGAAATCTTGAATTTAGCCCTGGTCTTTTCTTGAATATTGTGCAACTCGATTGAGGTAAAAAGCTTAAGTCGAGGGTGGCTACCAAAAGTGGCCCTGCTTCATACGTTGGATATTGTGCACCTCAACTCAGGCCAAAAGCCTATGTCAAGGGTGGCAGGTATAAGAAAAAGCACACTAAATTGGGTAAAAGCTAGTAATACATGAAAAAAGGGAAAAAAATCAGAGACAAATCTAGAAATTCAACAACATAGGTGCACTATTACTTTATTTTTTAAAAAGTAACAAAATGGTTTTGTTGGCTGGGATTGAACCCCTAACCTTCATGTTAACAAAGAGCTCTTGAATCAGTAAACCAACTTGTCACTTTGAGAATGGGTTCCTTTAGGTAGTATTTTAATATATTCTTTAAGAATTATACAAGTAATATACCGAATTTAGTCGAATGACCATGGGTTCTCGTGACCCAAAATTAACCTATAAATTCACCCTTGGTAAAAATGTGCTATGGGTGCAAGAAAAATGAATAGATGCCTAAATAGTGAGCTAAAAAAGAAAAAAAATATGAAAATAAAAGGTAATGAGCTAAAAATGAGAGTAAGGCACCCAGAAAAGTTTAAAATAGGAGAAGAGGAGAATGAGTTAAAAAATGATAGTGTTGGTAGGCAAAAAGTGTACAATAATACGGTGTCAAGGAGGGTCATCAGTCACTATATTCCTAAAATATCATACCAAAGTCTCCTAAGCCTCTTTACAAGCCAAGAAAATCATATAGTGATCCTAATCCAAGTAGTTGACGGTCAGACTTATGAGTATAAGGGCAAGCATACTTTATTAAGCATAATATTTGAATATCTATTATGACTGTGAGTGACTTTATTTAGTCCCAAGCGTCGAATCTACTAATACTATCATGAGTGAGATATGCGACTTCTTTTTGTGAGGACACTTGCATTGCATTATTGATTCTAGGCTATTTCAATGATTGTTGCTTATTTATGGTTACCTTGCTTGTCATAGTTGCACTGTTACCTGTATTAATTTGCATTGGTTTGTTTGATGACTATTTGATATGCATTGATGAGTGGTGTGGATAGTTGTGCTTGATTTGGAGATGATGTATGTCATTAGATTGAGGTTTGTGTATTACTATACTGCTTATGTAGATTGAGTCCGTCGCTTGAGGAGAAACAACAATTTAAGGTTGAGGTCTTGATGTACTGTCAAAATACAACACTTTTGATGCTCAAAACTTGAATTTTTGTGTGTTCTAAAAGCGGTGTTAGTGGATTTGATGTGTTTGTATATTTATTTTTCAAGATTATAGGATTTGGCATGATTTTGGGCAAAGTGTTGTAGATGCTGAGTTTTTGAGAAACTAATAGGCACTCTACAGGCCATTGATACTTAAATGAGCTGTAGAGGGTTTCGTGGTTGAGATACAGTGAAGAGCCTATTTTCTGAAGTTACATCCATGAATTATAAGACGGGCTGTAGAAGATTGTACCAGTCGGGGATTGATTTCGTGCCTTGAGAATCATATTTTGAGGAATTTCTAGAAAGCTATCAAATGAAACCTTATATGGGTGGTGAGTCTGAACACGACCCATAAAAAGATCTCGAAGAAGTGACATCATCTTTTGAAGAAGGACGAACATAAAGCTAGATAGGGACCGTAGAACTTTGTACGGCTTGTAACCCCGATCATAAAGCCTGCCGAATTCAGTTTTTCTATTTTATTTTGGACTTGCATTTTACTTATTATTAATAAGTTTTTGTAACACCCCACATCTTATAGTACTAGTACTATGCAAATGAAACATGATATGGTTTTTCAAATTAGCGCCAATTTTTAAAAGTGCTTGAATCTCAAACTAGAGGGTGATACGTATGTCTAACACAGAAGAGGGTCGAGTGTAAATAAGTTTTAAGTCAAATTGAGGAGATCACGACCCTAAATGAAGTGAGAGAAGTGAGGTACTTGTAGGACTTAGGAAGCTAGCAGGTGAGTCACCTACTTGCTTAGCTTAAATTTGCTAGCTAAACGGAGACGAGGCCCGATGTCGAATTTGTCAAAGTCCGATAATGAATAAAGTTCGTGTTGAGAGTGTAACTTTAGCCCGTGTTTTAACATCGTAAATGGACAATACTTAAAGCCCAAGATGAATAGTAAAAGGGCCCAAGTGCATCACAACCCACTTGGCTAATTGGGCCCAAACTAAGTGAAGAGGAATTAGAAAAATTGGCAGCCAAGGCCCATCAACTTTGAGACCCATTTAGGCCAAAATGTGAGGGCCAAGCTGCTGCATCACCATCTTACTAATATGTGTTAATATGTGGTCGAAAGCTCAGGAGAAAGTCTGCCAAAGAGACCCTTTAAAAGGGCTCAAAAACAGCCCCTTAAGTCATTTCACTTTGGAACAATTTTCAGCTTTCCTAAAGACTTTTTTTTTTCTCTTTACTTCACTTCACAAGGCAACCAATACAACCCTCTAGGGTTCTTGAAGTAAACTTGAATCTTGAAGGTAAAGTTAAGTAGTTATAGTTGTGTATTTAGTATGGTTTCATCATGAAAAATAAGAAGTATATGCTAGTTATGCTTGTGCTGGAAATTTGGACAGCATATGTCCCAAGGATTGTTGTGAACTTTTCTTGTTACTCAAGAGGATTTTCTTTTCTTGGTTGGCTGAATTATGAAGTAAGACTTATGTTTTTAACAAGGTTTAGTTTGTCAAGTGATCTAACTAAGTTGCTGCACCACTTTTACAGTCCGCCGATGTGAGTTCTTATATGATATCGCAATTGTGTTCTTAGTATGAACTTGTGGGCTGGTAATTCGGAATTGTTGCTCCACGACCTCCATATACTTTGGGACTATTTATGGACTGTTTCATGGCTGATTTTATGTATAAATAATATTGTATAATGTCGGGTTAAAGTTGGAACAGGTTTGGAATTATCGATGTCAAAATATAGCGAAGGGATGTAACATTATGCCGCCTATTTGTATGTTGCATAGAATTGTTATGTGTTTGCTTTGTGGGCTGTTGTAAGACTGTTATGACACTAAAACAAGCTGCACATG
Organism: Solanum medicagineum; assembly: GCA_026153255.1. Lineage (NCBI taxonomy): Eukaryota > Viridiplantae > Streptophyta > Magnoliopsida > Solanales > Solanaceae > Solanum > Solanum medicagineum. The sequence goes on along the minus strand of JAPFFP010045004.1, from coordinate 3,180 downwards.
ATATGTATATGAGAATGTGTATTAGAAAATACGATTAGGGGCGGAAAGGTTGAAAGAATATGCTCGGGTTTATAATTATCCATTTGCTGCCTGTATGTTGGTTTTTTTATGAGATTGGGCTGCCAAGATGTATCTATTGGATACTAATGCTAGTTTATCACCTAATATATTGTAGATAAATATTTGGAGGAAGGGAAGGTTATCTCGATGTAATAGCGAGGTCGTATAACGAGGTATGTAAGGCTACTTGATTTCGTATTATTTGGCATGAAACATAGATCCCTCCTTGGCACATAAAGTCACTTATAAACTTTGACACAACTATTAACCATGTCTCAAACTCTTTCACATGTTCATATGCTCCCAAACATAGTCACCTTCAAATCTGCATACATATTTGGATGCCAAGATACACGATTTCGTTCTACTAAATAAAACTCATGTGTTGTTCTACCTCCTATGCATTTCATTATTTATGTAACCTACTCCTTTCATTATGGTGTTGTCTCTTGTGATTATTTACATGTCATATGTTGTACCTACAGTCCTACAGCTCCAATATTACGACCACCAAAATAATCATCTCAAAGATAATTGAAAGTTAAAGTAAAGTATATTGCTTGTTGATGGGTGGTAACCCGAGGGGTGGAAGAATTACCTAGCCAGGGTCGATCCTATCATGGGGGGTAGCCCAAGGGGTGGAAAAATCACCTACCCAGGGTCGATCCTATCACGGGGGGTAGCCCAAGGGGTGAAAGGAAAAGCCTAGCCAGGGCCGATCCCAATATAGATTTACCACTGTTCAGCTGGTCATTTGTATTACTTATTGTGCACCGATTATGCAGTAAAGGTAAAGTAATTAAAAGAACATAAAGTACATGATCCCATAGTATAACTAAAGGTGGTCTCTTATCCTATACCAGTGCATAGTTTCATTTGAGTCGTTACTTCATATACAGTATTTCCTGTCTTACATATTCAGTACATTATCTCGTACTGATGTCTTTTACGGGGGAACTACATTTCATGCTGCAGGTATAGGTGCTAGTAGATCTCCACAGTAGGAGTATAGGATATCTACCTAATGTTACCAAGCTCCAGGTTGCTTCGGAGATTTGTGTGTCTAGAGCTTATATTTTTGTATTGTAGAAGTTGGGCCTGTCTCGACCCTTATTAGGTACGTTTCCTTATCTAGAGGCTTTGTAGACTATGTAAATTAAAGTGTGGTCATGTCTCGTACTTTAGACACCGTGGCTCCAATGGCCTAGCCATATGCATTTTCCTTTTAGCTTGTTATTACTGTTTACTTTCTTAAAGGTATATTGAATGTAAAAATCCCTTATAATGTGTATAGAAAGAGCATAGATATAGGTTGGTTCTCCCGGGACTTATTGGCAACGGGTGCCAGTCCGCCTTAATGGGACTTTGGGCGTGACAAAAGTGGTATCAAAGCAGGTCATCCTAGAGAGTCTACAAACCGTGTCTATGTAGAATCTTGTTTATTGATGTGTTGTGCACCACATTTATAAGCAGAAGGCTACGTGGCATTTAGGAGTTGTTACTTTCTTTTTATTCTTTAGATTGTGCCATAGAGCCAAGTGTAATAGGTACATGATGTATAACTCCTAAATTATTTTGTATAGTAAGTATGCCAGAAACCACGAAAAACAAAGGTAAAGGGAAGGTAGTAGAAGTGGTGGTTGGTATACCCAACCAGGTGAGACAACGAAATGAGGTTCAAGATGAGTCTCTATCATAGACATCTCCAACCTTTGCAGATTCCTAATGACCCAGGAAGTAGTGAAATTCCCTAGAACCACTTATATGCTACTGTGTAGGATCTGAGAAATGCAGTCCAACTATTGACTCATATAGTTATTGGGCAAGGTCAAAGAAATGAAGGTCCAGTTATAGGTGCAGGTGGTGTGAATAGGGCAGCTAGCACGAGGATATATGACTTCCTTAATTTGGACCATCCATCCTTCACTGGGTCAGATCCTAATGAAGATCCCCAACACTTTATTGATCAGATTCAACGCACTTTAGATGTTATGCATGTGAGTGGTACAGAAGCTGTCGAGTTAGCGACATATAGGTTGAAAGGTGTGGCTATATTGTGGTACGAAGCTTGGAAGCAATCTAAGGGTATAGATGCACCTCCAACTACTTGGAAGGAGTTCAAAGAGGCATTTCTTGACGATTACTTGCCATTAGAGATCTGAGAGGTCCGTGCAGATCAGTTCTTGAACCTCCACCAAGGGAATATGAGTGTGAGGGAGAATAACCTTCACTTTAATTCCCTGGCCAGGTATGCTCCTAATGTAGTTGGTCCTATGGCAGATAGAGTTCATCGATATGTGGATAGATTGGATACGTATCTGGTTAGAGATTGTACCAGCTCTTCCTTGAACAAAGACATGGATATAGCGAGAATACAAGCTTTTGCATAGAAATTGGAGGATTAGAGGCAAAGGAGAAGGACACAAGAGTTAGAAAGGGCGTAGTCCAAGAGAGCTAGGTCTACAAGGCAGTTTATACCGTCCCAAGGTGAGTTTAGGCCTCAGTTTTCTAATAGATCGCCTAGGCCATCATCCTCCTACTCTGCAGCCAGTGCTCCACCACAACTTCAGGGGCCTAGGAGAAATCAGTTTTGTCCAAGAAGTGAAGGGCAAGGCGCGACAGCGGGATATTCAGTAGGCTAGCAAATGACCCCTACGCAGCCTTGTAAATAGTGTGGAAGAAGTCATTCAGGTATATGTCATGTTGGGACATACGCTTGTTATTGGTGTGGTGTGCCAGGGCATATGATGAGAGACTGCCTGAGGAGACGTATGGGTGATACAGCACAACCTACTAGATCAGCTGTTGCATCATCATCGTCAGTTCCTCAAATAGGTAGTGGTCAACAAGCACCTACGGGTCGTGGTAGAGCGGTAAGAGGGGCATCTAGCTCTAGCGGAGTCCAGAATCACACTTATGCTCTGGGGAGTCGGCAAAATTTAGAAGCTTCACCCGATGTAGTCACAGGTACATTGTCCATCTTTTCACATAATGTATATGCATTAACTGACCCTGGTTTTACACTATCATACATCACTTCATCAGTTGTTGGGAAGCTTAAGAGAACACCCAAATTATTGAACAAACCATTTGAAGTGTTTACACCAACTGGTGAATCTA
>JAPFFP010045003.1:0-34548 GCA_026153255.1 Solanum medicagineum | reverse complement strand
GTGGCAATAAGTTCCTATGTAACTCCTTTTGCCACTAACTCATATGAATTAGTTCTTGTAACTTCTCACTCATTATTCTACCTCTTTATTCTTGTAACTTATGTAACATTTGAGCTACTTATTTGAAATGACCCCAAAAAGTACCTAAAAGTGTGCCTCGGAAGTGGTCAGAATCTTGTTTTCAGTATGTCTGAAAACCTGTTTGTTATTTCAAAAATCTGACTTCATATTCTTGTTCAGGGGGTCTAAATTAGGGTGACAAAGGTCTAACCTCGAATTTAAAGCAAAGGAATCGAATTATGAAATTTCACTTGGTGCAATTTCTAGTGAGGGTCCACGAACTCTCCATGACACAGAGAGGAGTATTTCCTGCATTGTTTTTCCTAGTCCATCCAAATTTTTCTAACTATTGCGCCTAAGTTTTCCCAAACGTGTTTTAACCTATACTTAGCCTTATTTCACCCTCATATCAACCTAAACATTCTCCAATACTCATTAAGACACTTAGCCAAATATTTGCTCCTAAATTCAAGTCTCAAACTCATGACCAATCTTAAGGATTTCATCAAGGATCTCACTCAAGCTTCAAGTATCCATGTTCAATCTTGTTCAAGGGTTCTCCAAAGTCTTGTTCAAGGGTTATCCAAAGTCAAGGTATATGGTGTTGAACCATTGGGTCCTTCCACCCATGGTGCCTAAACCTTCTTTTTACTAATATTTCATGATTTAAAGTTGACTTTACATGTCGATCTTGTATATTGAGAAATTTACTGCACAGTGATTTTAGTTCATGAAAGTATGGTTGTTTTAGCATGTTTTGAGTTCTAAATTCTTGGATCTAATGTTGGATTTGATGATTTGATGTGAATGTATTGGGGGTGTTGCAAGGTGTTGATTGATGGTTTTAATATAGATTTTCTTGCAAGATTTCATCTCCAAATTGCATGGTCTTTTACCCCCAAGGTGTTTGATAAAATCTATGGATGTGGTTTCTTGAAGAGTTGAAGGTCCAACGCATGGGATATGATATGAATGATGTTTTAATGACGAAATGAGCTTATGTACATGATATACTCTATATAAAGTGTTGCATTAGACCATGTCCAATCCAGGGAACTAAGAGCCCAGACAACCGAGGTGGGGGTTTCTACTCACCAACCATGTGAGGGGTTTATACCACACCACCAGGGTGATGGGATGAGATCATCATCAACCAAGGTGGGGATTTGTACTCATCAATCGAGGTGGGGGGGGGTTTTACTCATCAATCCATGTGAGGGGTTTGTACTTTGCCACCAGGCTGATCAGGTGTGATTATCATCAACCATCTGAGGGGTTTGTACCACACCACCAGGGTGATGGGGTGATATCATCATCAACCAACCAAGGGGTTTATACCTTGAAAATCTAGTTGGTTGATGCTTCACTAATGATACCCATATGAGCATGAGTTACTTAAGCATGTTTTACTTATGCATTGATCATACACGTCATATTACTATATTATGCCTATTGTCTATTGTCATGCATATTGACTATGATGCTTATCTATTTGTTGCATTTCATCCTATATACTTAGTACATTCAAACGTATTAACGCATACTCTTGCCTACATGATATCAATATGTAGGAACTAGCGCTCAAGTTGATCATCCTCCTCCTCCACGTGGCTAGATCGGTTCTACTCAAAGCTAGTTGGTGAGTCCTCTACTCTGGGGACTTTAGTCTATGTTGCTATTATCTATGTATTGAAACACTTTCTTATGTTATATTTTCACTTTGAAGGTGAGTCCGATTACTTTGTCTTGGCCCCCGCTCTATCTATGTATTTAGAGGTGTTTGTCGGACAAGTTATGTATCTATGGTATGAGCTTTAACTCCTTGTCTCTTGATGATATTGATTTTCAAGCTAACCTTAGCCCCTTAGCCCCTTTTCCCCTTAGTATCATTTTATGTCTTTTCCATGCTTTTGTGACCAATGATATGTAATGATAAGTTGGAAGGCTTGTTTGGGGTTCCTTCGGGTTCCCCGTTCGTCATGTCACATCTAGGACCTAGGCTTGGGTCATGAAAAACTTGGTATCAGAGCACTAGATTGATAGATCCTCAGAGTCCAACACACCATGTCGAATAGAGTCCTATTCATGGTTGTGAAGCGCGCCATGACTATGAGTAGGAGGCTGTGAGGTGTTTTAGGAAATGTTTCCCTTCTTCATGTTCTATGTCGTGCTATAGAGTTGTAGTGAGTTTTTCCCATAACGATTGTTCTTTGCTATGCTAGATCATGCCAAAAACTAGAGAAAGATGTGCCCAAATTCCCGAAGAGCAACCTACCAATGGTGTGCTCCATGATGCTCTTACTATACTTGCCCAAGTGGTAGCCAACCAAGTCCAACAAGGGGACCAAGCCCCTCACGCTAACACCTCGTGAGCTAGGTAAGAGACTTTATGAGGATGAATCCTTCGGTTTTCCATGGGTCAAAGGTGGATGAAGACCCACAAGAGTTCATTGATGAGGTCTATAAAATCTTGAATAACATGGGTGTTGGGCCAAAAGAAAAGGCGGAGTTGGTGGCATACCAACTCAAAGGGGTAGCCCAAATTTGTATGAGCAATGGAAGGGTGAGAAGGGGGATGGTAATGTGGTGCTTTGGGAGGAGTTCAAATTGGCCTTCCTTAATCGGTTTTTCCCTCTTGAACTTAGGGAGGCAAAGTTGGTAGAGTTTATGAACTTGAAGCAAGGTGCTATTAGTGTGAGGGAGTATGCCCTCAAATTTAATCAACTTTCAAAGTATGCTCCTCACTTGGTCGATCCTAGGTCGAGGATGAATAAGTTTGTTATGGGGGTCTCCGACTTGGTAAGTGAGGAATGTCGGTCTGCCATGCTTATTGGTGATATGGACTTGTCTCGGTTAATGACTTATGGCAAGCAAATGGAGGAAGAAAAGTTGAGAAAGAGGAGGGGCCATGAGGCCAAAAGGGTCCGTTTTGAGGGCAAGTCCAAAAAGGGTACTAGATTTCGTCAAGGCCAAGGGCCTCCTCATGTTACTAATAAGGGTTTGCCAATGACTTACCCATGCCACAATGTGTTAGTGGTGTGGCTCCTATTTATGTATGTCCTAGTTGTGGAAAGAATCATAGAGGCCCATGTTTGAAAGATTTTAATACATGCTTTGGTTGTGGGGAGCTTTGTCACAAGAAGGTAGATTGTCCAAGAAATAGTGGCAAGGTTCGGGGTGCAAATCTGGTTCCATTGGTTAGAGGTGGTCCTCAAGGTGGTTCCCCAAGGCATAACCGATTTTATGCCCTACATGGAAGACAAGGGGTTGATGAGGTTTCCAATGTTGTTACCTGTATGTTGAAAATCTTTGATGTTGATGTATATGCTTTGACTGATCCAGGTGCCACCCTTTCCTTTATTACCCCCTTTGTTGCTAAAAAGTTCCATGTTGAGTCGAAGTTGTTGCATGAGTCATATGAGGTGTCTAGTCCAATTGGTGCATCTATTGTTGCTAGGAGGGCGTATCAGAATTGTCCAGTTTGCATCTTGCATAAAATCTTTCCTTGTGATCTTGTTGAATTAAATATAGTTGATTTTGATGTTATTCTTGGGATGGATTGGTTGCATGCATACTATGCTTCTATTGATTATAGAACCCATAGGGTCAAGATGTGGTGGTCAAGGGTAGATTCGCTTCATGCATAAAAGCCCATGAGTTGATTTCTAGAGGGTGTTTGTATCAACTTGTGAGGGTTAAAGATGTGGAGTCCAATATCCCTTCTATTTAGTCAGTCCCGGTTGTAAATGAGTTTCTTGATGTCTTCCCAACTGAACTTCCCAGTGTTCCTCCCGAAGGGAGATAGATTTTGGCATAGACCTCCTTCCCGACACTCAACCTATCTCCATTCCCCCTTATCGTATGGCCTTGGTAGAGTTGAAGGAGTTAAAAGAGCAACTGAAAGATTTGTTGGAACAGGGATTTATTAGACTTAGTCAATTACCTTGGGGTGCTCCGGTGTTGTTTGTGAAAAGGAACGATGGGTCACTTACAATGTGCATTGATTACCGACAACTCAATAGGGTCACTATAAAGAATAGGTATCCTCTTCTAAGAATTAATGACTTGTTTGACCAATTGCAAGGGGCTAGCTTTTTCTCTAAAATTGATCTTCAGTTCGGGTACCATCAAGTGAGGGTGAGGGAGTGTGATATTCTCAAGACGGCCTTTCGGACTAGATATGAGCACTATGAATTTGTGGTGATGTCCTTTGGTTTGACTAATGCACTGACCATCTTCAGGGACCTAATGAATAGGGTCTTTAAACCCTACTTTGATTCCTTTGTGGTCGTCTTCATTGATGATATTTTGATCTATTCACATAATAAGGAGGAGCATATAGGCCATTTGAGGGTTTTGTTGTGTATTGTGATGCATCTAGAGTTGGGTTGGATTGTGTGCTAATGCAAAATGGTAAGGTCATAGCCTATGCTTCTAGGAAACTCAAAGTGCATGAAAAGAACTACCCTAACCGTGATCTTGAATTGGTTGCCGTAGTGTTTGCACTAAAGATTTGGCATCATTATTTGTATAGGGTACATGTTCATGTCTTTACCGATCATAAGAGCCTCCAATATATCTTCACACAAAAAGATCTTAACTTGAGACAACGAAGGTTGCTAGAACTCCTTAAGGACTATGACATTAGTGTGCATTAATATTCGGGTAAAGTAAATGTTGTGGCGGATGCTTTGAGTCGGGTGTCTATGGGTAGCCTAGCTTATGTGGATGGTGGTGATAGGGAAATGGCTAGGGAGGTACATAGATTGGCTAGATTGGGGATGAGGTTGGAAGATGTGGGTAATGGTGTAGTTGTTGTGGATGGTTCTAAATCTTCTTTGGTCGATGAGGTGATAGCAAAACAAGATCTAGACTCCTCCTTGCTTGAATTGAAGGCCTTGGTGAAAGAGGGCAAAATAGAGGTTTTCTCCCAAGGGGAAGATGGGGCCTTTAGATACCAAGGTAGGTTATGTGTGCCATGTGTTGATGGTTTGAGGGAGAGAATTCTTAATGTGGCCCATAATTCTTGTTACTCTATTCACCCCGATTCCACCAAAATGTATAGAGACTTGAGGAGGTGTATTGGTGGGGAGGCATGAAGAGGGTCATTTCTAAATTTATTTCTGGTTGCCATAGTTGTCAACAAGTCAAAGCCAAACATCAAAGGTTGGGTGGCCTAACCCAAGACATAGAGATTCCTACTTGGAAGTTGGAGGTAATTAATATGGATTTTGTGGTTGGGTTGCCCAAGAATAGAAAAGGTTTTGATTCCATATGGGTGGTGGTTGATAGGACGATGAAATCGACTCACTTTCTACCGATTAAGACTACATATGGGGCTGAAGAGTATGCAAGGTTGTATATCCATGAGTTAGTGAGGTTACATGGGGTTCCTTTATCCATCGTATCGGATCGGGGTGCACAATTCACTTCACACTTTTGGAGGGCATTTCAAAGGGGGTCTTGGTACCAAAGTTCACCTTAGTATGATCTTCCACCCTCAAACCGATGGCCAAGCTGAAAGGATAATTCAAACCCTTGAAGATATGCTTAGGGCTTATGTTTTGGAGTTGAGGGTTAGTTGGGATGACCATCTTCCTTTGATTGAATTCGCATACAACAATAACTATCACTCTAGCATCAATATGGCTCTAATTGAGGCTCTTTGTGGGAGAAGATGTAGATCACCGATCGATTGGTTTGAGGTTGGAGAGGTGTCCTTGATGGGACTGAATCTGATTATGGATGCTCTTGAGAAGGTTAAGATGATTACGGAAAGGTTAAAAATAGCCCAAAGTCGTCAAAAATCCTATGCCGATGTGAGAAGAAGAGACCTTGAATTCAAAGTGGGTGATTGGGTCTATTTGGAAGTTTCTCCAATGAAAGGTGTAGTTCGTTTTGGTAAAATGGGGAAATTGAGTCCAAGGTGTGTTGGTCCTTATTAGGGAAAAAGAGAGTTGGCAAGGTAGCTTATGAGTTGAAGTTGCCTAGTGAAATGAATTTGATTCATCTGGTATTCCATGTTTTTATGTTGAGAAAGTGTGTTGGTGATCCTAATGTCATTATGCCTCTTAATGTGGTGGGTGTTGTTGAGGATAACTTGACTTATGAGGAGGTTTCGGTTCAGATCTTGGATAGGCAAGTAAAGAGATTGAGGAACAAGGAGGTGACATCCGTTAAGATCCTTTGGAGGAACCAACAAGTTGAAAGTGCAACTTTGGGAGGCCGAAGCAGACATGCAAAAGAGATATCCTTATCTCTTCCACTCCACTCAAACCTAAGGTACAAATTCTAAGTCCCCTGTGTGATGTCAAGTCTTATAAGTCAGCCCTATATTGTTCATGCGCATTCATGTTTAAGTTGGTAAATTATGATGATTTTATACCTATACTGAGATTTTTAAAGTGATGTTTAAATGAAATGTTGCATCCATGTTTGGGGCTGATTTGTCCATGATTATTCTTGTTTGTACGTCTCTTGTACATTGGGGACGAATATTTCCAAGGGGTAGATATTCAAATGACCCCAAAAAGTGCCTAAAAACGTCCTTAGAAGTGCCCGAAATCTTGCTTTCCATATATCTAAAAATCTGTTTGTTATTTCGAAAATTCGACTTCATATTCTTGTTCAAGGTGTCCGAATTAGGGTGACGAGGGTCTAACCTCGAATTTAAAGCAATGGAATTGAATTATGAAATTTCACTTGGTGCAATTTCTAGTAAGGGTTCGCGACCTCTCTGCGATGCGGAGAGGTGTATTTCCTACACTGTTTTTCCTAGTCCATCCAGATTTTTTCTAAGTGTTCGGCCTAAATTTTTCCAAACATTTTTTTACCTATACTTAGCCTTATTTCACCCTCATATCATCCTAAACATTCTCCAATACTTATCAAGACACTTAGCTAAATATTTGCTCCTAAATTCAAATCCCAAACTCAAGACCAATCTTAAGGATTTCATCAAGGATCTCACTCAAGCTTCAAGTCTCCATTTCCAATCTTGTTCAAGGGTTCTCCAAAGTAAAGGTATGTGGTGTTGAACCATTGGGTCCTTCCACCCATGGTGCCTAAACCTTTTTTTTTTTTACTAATATTTCATGATTTAAAGTTGATTTTACATGTGGATCTTGTATATTGATAGATTTACTACACAGTGATTTTAGTTCATGAAAGTATGGTTGTTTTAGCATGTTTTGAGCTCTAAATCTTGGATCTAATGTTGGAGATGAGGGGTTGTGATATGATTGTCTGGGGTGTTTCAAGGTGTTGATTGATGGTTTTACTATAGATTTTCTTGCATGATTTCATCTCCAAATTACATGGTCCTTTACCCCCATTACACACCCCAAGGTGTTTGATAAAATAATCCGGATGTGGTTTCTTGAGGAGTTGAAGGTCTAAAGCATGAGATATGATATGAATGATGCTTTAATGATAAAATGAGCTTATGTACATGATATACTCTATATAAAGTGTTGCATTAGACCATGCCCAATCCAGGGAACTAAGAGCTTGGACAACCGAGGTGGGGGTTTGTACACATTAACCATGTGAGGGTTTTGTACCACACCACCAGGGTGATGGGGTAATGTCATCATCAATCGAGGTGGGGGTTTGTACTCATCAAGAGGTGGGGGTTTGTACTCATAAAGAGGTAGGGGTTTGTACTCATCAAGCCATGTGAGGGGTTTGTACTTCGCCGCCAGGGTGATAAGGTGTGATTATCATCAACCATGTGAGGCGTTTGTACCACAACACCAGGGTGACGGGGTGAGATCATCATCAACCAACCAAGGGGTTTATACCTTGGAAATCTAGTTGGTCTTTGATTCACTGATGATACCCTATATGAGCATGAGTTACTTAAACATGTTCTACTTATGCATTGATCATACACGTCACATTACTATATCATGCCTATTGTCTATTGTCATGCATGTTGACTATGAAGCTTATCTATTGTTTCATTGCATCCCATATACTTAGTACATTCAAACGTACTAACGCATACTCTTGCCTACATGAAATCGCCATGTACGAATCGGCGCTCAAGTTGATCATCATCCTCCTCCATGTGGCTAGATCAGTTCTATTCAAAGCTAGTTGGTGAGTCCTCCACTTTGGGGACTTTAGTCTATGTTGCTATTATATATGTATTAGGACACTTTCTTATGCTCTATTTTGACTATGAGGGTGAGTCCGGTTACTTTTTCTTGGCCCCAGCTCTATCTATGTATTTAGAGGTGTTTGTTGGACAAGTTATGTATCTATGGTATGAGCTTTGACTCCTTGTATCTTGATGATGTTGATTTTCAAGCTACCCTTAGCCTTTTTCAAATTAGTATCATTTTATGTCTTTTACATGCTTCAGTGACCAATAATGTGTAATGATAAGTTGAGAGGCTTGTTTGGGGTTCCTTCGAGTTCCCCATTCACCGTGTCACGTCTAGGCCCTAGGCTTGGGTCGTGACATCATTTACCTAATTTACTACTCATTAACTTCCTAGTCATGACAAGGATAAATTTCTCACTATAAAAGTGGTGATCTTACTTTGTTTTGGGTGAGAAAAAAGAGAAAAGAAAATATAGAGTAAAGAACAATGAGAAGTATTATATTGTGTTTATATTGAGGTTGGTGAAAGGGAGAGTTGAGACAAAGATAATATTCTAAGTCTTCAACTATATTCACCATACCAAAGAGAGTAATTTATATGTTGAAGGAAGGTGTTTCTGTGTGGAGCTTTGGACTCTTCAACTAATCTGGAGTTGTTTGAGCCGTATAACTTTGTCAGCTTGTTATATCCTGGAGGGGACAAGTCAGAGATGTACTACTAGATCGGTGTAGATTATGTCACAGTGGGCTTAAATATTCTTAAAGAGAGCGAGATATCCGCGCCTCAGCTTGAATGAAATTTTATTCATTTTTTGTTATTTTATTTTTAACTGTAATTTATTGTATTTGTGGTATATTACACCATCAATTTTAAGGAGATTCATGTTTTTGTTACTGTTTTGAAAAATGCGGATATCAAGATAGGACATTTCAACATTATTCCATGGAGGTTGAAGTAAAAAACTGTTATTTGTGGGAATGAGAAAAGTAAATTATTATTTACTAACTATAACATGGAGGTTGAAGTAAAAAACTTTTAGATTTAACTAGTGAAACACTGAATTGATTTTATTATATCAGACACATTATTTTTAGAAATTAATTTTTCTCATTTTGTTGAATTGTGGAAGCACCAATAAATTTGGTAGAGTACAAAAATGGTAATTACAACGATACATTCAGACCCATGATAAAAACACATTATTATGAGATCATATTGATCAATGGTATACCATTTACTAATTGTGTTAAATCATGCAGATTCATAGACTAAAGCCTTAGAAAGATAAGGGTCTTAAGCACATTGAGGGGGATGTGATTGAAGCCCATAAATCCTGAGTCATGTATGAGAAAACCCAACCTGTGGACTAGAAATCCTATAATCAGGTTCAATGGGAAAAATGAATCATATAATGACTTGTTGTGAAATGCACTAAAATTAATTTTACTCAATCCCTGTGATGTGAATACTTTTATCCTATAATGATTTGTGAAGGTTGAGTCTATGAAACTCTTAATGAAAATCTGTATCTCGTATGAGTGGGGTGTCAAATTATAGGAGCACCCTTGATAAATTTCAGCTATATGAGTGTGAAAGTAGGCTGCTTTCTATGAGAATGGGCTTGTTCTCAAAAACACTCATGAAATCCGGGATAGCACAAAACCATAATGTGTTGGCTAAAAGAGCTTATGTCAACACCTTGATTGTTGTGTGTAAGCAATAATACTTTATTTCCCTTAAGTAGTCATAGTTCAAGTCTGTGAGCACAACTGACTCTGGAGTAGAGAATATTATTTTACTAAGTGGAGGTTCAATGCAGAGCACACTATCATTATGCATAACAGTCTATCTTCAAATAAATTGGTGTATAACTCTCTTATTTTAATACTAAAATGAGCGGGAGAATGTTGGTGTAAAATACATTTTAATATTAAAATAATAATATTAATTTGTATCACGAGTTAGTGGAGAATGTGGCAATAAGTTCCTATGTAATTCCTTTTGCCACAAAGTCATATGAATTAGTTCTTATAACTTCTTACTTATTATTCTACCTCTTTATTCTTGTAATTTATGTAAACTTTGAGCTATTCATTTACCCAATTTACTACTCATTATCTTCCTAGTCGTGACAAAGAAGAATTGCTCACTATAAAAGTGGTGTCTTACTTTGTTTTGGGTTAGAAAAGAGACAAGAAAATATAGAGTGAAGAATAATGAGAAGTATTATATTGTGTTTATATTGAGGTTGGTGGAAGAGAGAGTTGAGACAAAGATAGTATTCTAAGTATTCTACCATGTTTACCATACCAAAGAGAGTAATTTATATGTTGAAGGAATGTGTTTTTGTGCGGAGCTTTGGATTCTACAATTAATCCAGAGTTGTTTGAGTCATACAACTTTATCGGGTTGTTGTATCCTTGCGGGGACAAGTTAGAGATGTATTGCTGGATAGGTGTAGATTATGTCACAGTGGGCTTGAATCTTCTTAAAGAGAGCGAGATATCCGCACCTCAGCATGAATGAAATTTTATTCATTTTTTGTCATTTTATTTTCCAGTGTAATTTATTGTATTTGCGGTATATTACACCATCAATTTTATGGAGATTAATGTTTTGTTACAGTTTTGAAAAATGCGGATATCAAGATAGGAGATTTCAATGTCATTCCGCTTCAACATCGCTCTCTTTAAGAGATGGAAGAGAAGAGATGTAAGGGTAAAGTATATTTCTACTTGCTCAATTGAAGCGGAGAAAAGGTAAAGAAAAATTTTTGTACCTAATAATTTTTATGAATAAAGTGATATTTCTTTCATTAGCATAAAGTGATATTTAAATTTTGAAAATAGTGGTGGTTCATGAAATGAAAAAATCATTGAAAAATTGTGTTTTTTTGCATATTTGAGAAATACTCTAAAAAAAAGAGTATTATAGATGCATATATTGATTTTAAAATAAATCACATGTTATTTTTTGTGTATGATTTTGTGAGGTTTGGCTCTAACATGTTATCGTAGAAATGATTAGGAAAAAAATATTGAGTAGCCATATTGATATGAAATATTTGATTGAGATAAATTTCATTCTTGTAATGAAAAATATAATAAAGCATGGGATAAAATTTTTCTAGTCAGGTCACATTATGTTAAGAAAATTATGAAAGACAATGTTGTTGGTTGTATGAGTATTGCAACTCTTTTGATTCACTTGTGTGAAATGATGTAACAAATAAAGAAGGAGTTTGCTAGCCTAAAAATATGAGATATATGACTAACAACTTGACTTGATATTCTGTTTGCAGTAAAAGTAGCAGATGAGAAAAATTTGGTGATATTTGTGGGAATGAGAAAAGTAAATTATATTTGCTAACTCTACCATGAAGGTTGAAGTAAAATACTTTTTAGCTTCAACTTGTGAAAAAATGAATTGATTTTATTCTATCAAGCACTTTATTTTGAGAAATTAATTTTTCTCATTTTGTTGAATTGTGAAAGCACCAATAAATTTGATAGAGTACAAAAATAGTAATTACAATGATAAATTCAAACCCATTAGATAAAAACACATTACTATGAGATCATAATGATCAATGGTATACCATTGACTAATTGTGTTAAACTTGTAGATTCATAGACTAAAGCCTTAGCAAGATAAGGGTCTGAAGCACATCGAGAGGGATGAGATTGAAGCCTATAAATCTTGAGTCATATATGAGTAAACTCAACGTGGGGACTATAGATCCTATAAGTAGGTTCAATGGGAAAAAGGAAACATATGATAACTTGTTGTGAAATGCACAAAAATTAATTTTACTCAATCCCTATGATATGAGTACAGTTATCCTATAATGATTTGTGAATGTTGAGTCTATGAAACTCTTAATGAAAATCTGTATCTCGTATGAGTGGGGTGTCAAATTATAGGAGCACCCTTGACAGATTTCAGCTATATGAGTGTGAAAGCTGACCGCTTTCTATTAGAATGGGCTTGTTCTCAAAAACACTCATGAAATCCAAGATAGCACAAAGCCGTAATGTGCTGGCTAAAAAAACTTGTGTCAACACCTTAATTGTTGTGCGTAAGCAATGATACTTTATTTTCCTTAAGTAGTCATAGTTCAAGTCTGTGAGCACTACTGACTCTAGAGTGGAGAATACTGTTTTACTAAGAGGAGGTTCAACGCAGAGCATACGTTCATTATGCATAACAGTCTACCTTCAACTAAATTGGCGTATAACTCTCTTATTTTAATACTAAAATGAGTGGGGGAATGTTGGTGTAAAATACATTTTAATATTAAATAATAATATTAATTTGTATCACGAGTTAGTGGAGAATGTGGCAATAAGTTCCTATGTAACTCATTTTGCCATTAACTCAGATGAATTAGTTCTTGTAACTTCTCACTCATTATTCTACATCTTTATTCTTATAACTTACGTAACCTTTGAGCTATTTATTTATCCAATTTACTACTCATTATCTTCCTATTCATGATAAGGAAGAATTGCTCACTATAAAGTGGTGATCTTACTTTGTTTTGGGTGAGAAAAAAGAGACAAGAAAATATAGAGTGAAGAATAATGAGAAGTATTATATTGTGTTTACATTGAGGTTGGTGAAAGAGAGAGTTGACACAAAGATAATATTCTAAGTCTTCGACTATAATTCACTGTACCAAAGAGAGTAATTTATATGATAGAACGAAAGTGTTTTTGTGTGGAGCTTTGGACTCTTTAACTAATCCGGAGTTGTTTGAGTCATACAACTTTGTTGAGTTATTGTATCCTGGAGGGGAAAAGTCAGAGATGTACAGCTGGATCAGTATAAATTATGCCGCAGTGGGCTAGAATCTCCTTAAAGAGAGCGAGATATCTGCACCTCAGCCTGAATGAAAGTTTATTCATTTTTTGTCATTTTATTTTTCCAATGTAATTTATTGTATTTGTGGTATATTATACCATAAAAAAGAATATACAAGTGAGTATCAGTAGCCTCGACAAGCTACATCTTCATATCTTACTCCTCTATCTATGAAAGAAAAAATAAAAAGCCCAACACTCTTATGCTGGATAAGTATCTGATTTTCGTAGTATCATTTGTCATTTGGCATTGTTCCTTCCTCTGATGTACAGATGTATATGCACCATCAAAGCAAATGCATAGCTCGTTATTTCTGCAAGTCCATCTCTTCTTCTAGCCAACTGATTTATCCATTTCACTTCAGCTTCCTAGTCCTGAATTTGTCTTCTATGTCCTAGCCACTGCAACACATTATACCAAAGTCTTCTTGTTACATAACACTCGAACAGCAGGTGAGCAAAAGTTTTCATTTGTTGATAGCAGAACACACAATCTGGTGGTACATTTATTCCAATCTTTTGCAGCCTTTCTACTGTCGCTAACATTTTCTGTATTGCAAGCCATAGGATGAATTTGTATGGTGGATGTATCTTGGATGTAGAGCTAGTTGTTTCCAAGAAACTTTGGGATGAATAGGTAGTAAAGAGACATACATCTTATGGATAGAGTATTTATTTCCAAATTGATCTAGTAAGTTGCCATGGCTATGCTGTCGATACATCAAGTGATCTCTGGATGCCAATATCTTCTTCACCACCCATGAAACATTCTTCGGTATCCGTATTTGAGCAACATCTCCATGTTTGATATAGTAGCTACGCACCCAAAGACAATCCTTCTTCCCGTTTATATCCCATAAAAGTTTAAGAATAGCTGCACTATTCCAAATACACAAGTTTATTATATTCAGTCCACCTGCAGGCCCTGGTAAGCAAATGTTTGCCCAAGACACGAAAGCTTTCCTTGAAACTGTTACAGCACCTGTCCACAGGAAGGTCCTACATAAAATTTCTATTGTCTTCATGACCTTATTAGGTATGAGAAAGATCTGAGCCCAATAAGCGTGGACTCCAAATAATACAGCTTTTTGTGATCTTCATGCATAGGATAGTAGCTTTGCTGATCAGCAGGTGATTCTGGCTGTGAACTTTTTAATGAGGGAGGAGATATGCAGTGATGTTCAAATTTCTAGAATTAAGTGGAACACCAAGGTATGTGAAAGGAAGGTTGCCCACATTGAACTTTAAAGTATCCACAATCCCTTGTTTCACTTGATCCTGTACCACAGCAATGTAGATAGAGCTTTTGTCACTGTTGGCCTTTAGTCCTGATGCCTCAGAAAACCTCATAAAAGCAGCATGCATTAGCTTCATCGAGGTGAGGTCTGCCCTGCAGTACATCATTGGCATATCCTTAACAGCCTCCAATATCTCCTCTGTAGTAATTTCTTGTATAAGTTCTCTTTGTTGCATGATTGAGAGATATGGCCCTTCTTTGATTATCTTAGTTTAACTCCCTGCAATTCAGTAGCTTTGGATCTCATTAGTTCCTTAAACACAACAATGAATTCAGTTTCAATTTTTCTTGGTTCAATTAGTTTAGTCCCTTCCTCAGTTTATACGGAGGAGATTGTGTTAAGGCTGGCACTAATCTTCCATTGAGCATGAAAATATTTAGAATTGGAATCACCTTGATCAATCCAGGTAACTCTGACTTTTGTCTGAGTTCAGACTCTTCAATATTGCTCCATTTTTGAATCTCAGTTAAGATATGTCTCTCCTGCTCAATAAGATTCAAATCAAGATTGCATATTTTTAAGTCTACTTTGGATATCTTCCAACTTATCTCTCAGAATAAGCAACCTCTGTGCATAAGATGCCATGTAAGCATTAATATGCTTAACTTGTACTTTGAACTTCTTAAGCTTATCCCAGATATGTTCCATAGTACATTCATTCTTATTGTCTCCCCATGCCTCCCTCAGTATACCATTAAATTCAGGATGATCCATCATATTAGAGTAGAATCTGTATGGTCTAGGATTGGATTATGTTGTTGGCTACATCTGATCAAGATAGGAGAGTTACCTTGCACAGAAGGGTTCAGATACTCCGCTTCTACAAGCCCATACTGCTGCAACCATTGTAGATTCCCAAATGCCCAGTCCGTTGGTTCCATCCTGTTTGTTACACCAAGTATAATGCCAACCTGTTGCTCTAATGGTAGTAAGTTGCAGATTATCTAGGACATTTTGTAGCCCCTGGACCTCTTGTTGTGTGACTGGAGATATCCTAACCTGTCATCTGATCCAAGTACACTGTTGAAATCTCCAAAAACTAACCACGGATGTTTGTACTGTAATGTAATTTGGGTGATGTCACGCCACCAGATGTCTTTTCTCTGTGTTTCATTCCTAGCATACACAACAGTTACATACAATCTGATCTAGGTCCCTGGATCTTCAGCTAGACAGTGAATATATTGTTCATGCACTTGTATAATCTGCATCTTTAAGTGAGGCTTCCACAGTACCTAATATTACTGTCAGTGTAGTTGTATGCACTCTGCCACCCTTGAGCTACTTTTCTCTGAATTGAAATTGCTCTATGCTCTTTCACTCTTGTTTCAAGACAGCCCATAATATCTACTTTATATTTTTTTCAGAGAGAGTTTTAGCTCCTTCTGCTTGTGGCCTTGATTAAGGCTATTATAATTTTGGAGGAAATGGCATATAGTCGACAGCACTGTTTCTATGTTCACACATTTGAGTATTAGTCCCAACATTCTTCCCCTGCATTTCATCCTCTTCATTCATTTGTTGCTTCCATTTCTTTGCGCAGGATCAGATTAAATTGGGGTGGGATTTTTATGCACTGAGTTTCTTCTTGAGTCAGTTTGCCTAAGATCAGGTAGTGACTGAGATGGCATCTCAGTGTGAGTTTGAGGTTGCTTTGTTCTCCATATAGTAACCATCTTATTCGTCTTACCGACATTCCATCTTACTTTATCATGAATCTGTTCTGCCCCCATTAGATTCCCCATCTTACCATTCTCTTTAGGTCGATCAGTCTCCACCCTGTCTGAGGAGCCCTTATACCAGCAGCCAGAATCCTTATGATCCAATCTAATGCAGTGGTAGCAAAACTTTGGTTTTCATTCATAATCAACCGGCTGTATCCAGGGCCCAGAAGGCGTTTCAACAATTATAGCATCAGGCAAAGTGTTAGAGATATCCACCTCAATGAGTACTCTAGCACACGAGATTTTCTCCCTAATAGCAGTGAATCCATCTGTGTATAGAGGTATTCCGATTGCACTTGCCACTTTGCTTAATGCTTTAACGGACCAATACCCCACAGGCAGACTAGGGAGTTTGACCCAAATTGGAATTTGCCTGAACATATCAGCATCAAACACAAACTCCAGTTCCCGATTTTTTAGTATCAGTGGTTTATTGTCATCGAAGTAAGGGCCTGCTTGCATCACTTTCTCCTTCTCAGCTATCGTTTGGAATTTAAAGATATAAAATCCATTGTCATGCCATAATACCTGCGTGTTACTTACAAATCCCCAAACCTTCTTGACATATTCATTCATATGTTCTTCGTATGGATTTCCCCCAATTACATATCCTATCACTGCATTTTCCCATTCCTTAACTTGTAGAGAAATATCCTCCTCTTCAATTCGCACAGTAGGGATCCCCTCTTTTATGACAGGTGGGATAAAGTTCAGAATCTTCCCATTATTTCGATTCCTTTTTACTGCTTCAGGATGTGCAGGGGTAGGGTTTGTAGATGTACCAGCATCGGAGAAATGTAGTAGTCTGTTTGGGGTATCCTTCTCAGCTGCATCTTCAAGTTGAATTTCTTCTTCCAAACTGCTATCATCATACTTCTCCTTAATAGATTGAATTTTGCACGAAGATAGCTTCCAAAGGTGAGAGGAGGGAGTTGCTACACTTCTCCGGTAGCCGGTGTAACTAATTTGGGTGCGTGCGTAGTTGGTATTTGTCAAAGGCGGGCCATCAGAACCCAAGCTCACTACACAATTGCTACCTTGCTATTGTGCACTGAGAGATTTTTTCCTTTGCTATCATGCGCCCCATTGGTCTGTGAATGATTCTATGGACATAGAAGCCATCCGTAGAACCTGCCTATCAGTTAATTTCTAGAGTTATTTGGACAATTCTCATTCTTTTAATACCAAATGCTAGGTGGACAAACTCCTAAGACCTATAACATCCCAAATTCTCCCAAAATTCATATATTCCCTTTCATTCACTCAAAAATCCCAAAGTTCACTCAAGGATTTCTCTCCCAACACCATATTCTTCATTAAGCTAATGCTTCAAGGATTCAAGTCTCATCTTCATGTTTCAAGAATAAAATCCTATAAAGATTTGAGAATTCACCGGTGGGTTCCTTTCTTCAATTCTATTTCACTACGTTCATCTAGAGTATGTGTAAATCTTCAAAGGCTCTTGTCATTACGGTTTAGTTGATATTATTTTACTTGATTATGTATGAACTTATTAAAGTATATAATTTCTTGTTGATTTTGTATGAACTCATGCAACATGTCCTAGTTTTCATGTATGAACTATGATCATGATTTGACGAAGGATTCATGCATATTTTAAGAAAGTGATGAAATATGTCTTGGGGATGCTTTCAAGTTAAGCATCAATGGTCATGAAAGTTTTTTTTTTTTTTTTTTTTTTTTTTTTTTTTTTTTACAAATAAAGGTATTGTGAAAGGTTTTCTCACATATTTATGAATTCACAATATTGAAAGGTTTTCTCACATTATATGAATCATGATGAAAGGAGTCATTCTATGCTTATGACTTTATGAAATAGATTAGTAGTTAATTATTACCTTGATGTATGTTATGTTTTCATAATTGACTATGCATATTCTGTTGGACTTTAACTTCCCATGAAAAGGGCTTCGGGGTGGAGGCTTGGTAATGGAGACTCTAGTAGCAACTTCTAGTACCAAACTACATGTCCCCATAGGTTGTCTTAATAGACTTGGCTTGTTGATCCACAAATAGCATTTATGATACAATACAGAATCTACCTTGGCAAGTACCTTTCCTTTTTGGGTATAGGAGTTACATTGGATTTCATGTTCTGGCCTGCGTGGTCTTAATTTTATCTAGGGTTAATATCCTATATATGAGTAAATTCTATTATGACTTATGATTTTACTCAATGCTTTCATTATGTACTTTTAATTGCATTTGTCGTGTTTATGTTTTACTACTATGCCTTAAAATGAGATTTTATCTTATTTCCTAACTTGGTCAAATTGCAAACCACGATTGAGTCACACTGCACATTCTCCATATTTTTTTAGTATATTCCATAGTACTAAATGCATATTATGGTTGATATTGACTCACAATATAGGTGCAAATGATTTTTATCTGGCGTGTGGTTAGTATTGTTCGAGCAATTGTCAGTGTTAGTGAGTCCACATTCTTCGAGGAAGATTTAACCCATTACTTTAGTTTTATATTAAGACTTTAATTTTGGAGTTCGAGTTAACTAGGACCTATCCTAGTAACTCATGTATGATTAGTAGTGGCTATTGGACATGTGTTTATATTCCACGTATGATTGTTGTTTAAGACTTATCGTATTATACCATTGAATTATTTAGACTCTTCTCTCTACTTTAGCTTTACTTTGTTTGTTGCGTTCAATATACTTATGTTATGCTATATGGTTTTCTTGGGGTCCCTCGATATTCTAAATACCTTCTTACAATATTTGGATAGCCTCAGGTCGTGACCATTGAAACCCCTAACACCCCTCTAGTTGTTTCCTTGATGTAACCAACTATTCTAGCCCACATATTCTCTATGTTCCTACTACTTCCCCAGCCTCAAACACCTACCATTTTATCCTTAATCTTCTGATCTTTGTCCCTAATTAGGGCTTCTAACTGGGGGTGACAATTGGGCGAGTTGGGTCAAATTGAACGAGTTATAATGGGTCAAGACACCAAACGGGTCAAGATACAACCTAACCCAAATTTTATTGGATTAAAACGAGTTATAGAGCAGGTCAAGACCCAACCCGACCCAATTTTTAGTAAGTTTTAATTATATTATTTATTTATTTTTTTAATATTTTAATACTTAATTAAATTATATTTTCTTTATTATGACTATATAAAACATATCAAATTGAAAAAGAAGTGTTTTGAAAACATTTTAACAAGTTCTCTCTCGAATTAATTCAGGTTGCATATCAACCTGATTTTAAATGGGTTGAAATGAGTTGGGTTGAGATGGAATGAGCTAATAATTGCACGGGTTATTAACCCGCCCAAACTTCAACTGGCTGGGTCTGGTTGGGCGGGTTGGGCTTAATTTTGCCACCCCTAATTCTAACCAAAACCTCTTTTTCTATTTCATCATCTTGATATCTAAATTTATAACCACAAGCTTATGTTGGAATCCTTAAATACACCTATCTCAACCTTTCTAAGGAGAAAGTAATTAATTTGAGTCCTAGCCATTGCAAAATAAAAGGCCACAAAATGTTTCTCCCTCTTTTGGAAGCTTTAGTTAGCTATGACCAATTTAAAAGCATTAATGAATTTTAAAAGCAAACACCTATTAAAAAACCTACAGTAAAATCTATCATTTTCATCATCATAGCTGCTTGAAGTGGTCCATATGTGATTATCGAAATTTTCTTCTATCAAAAATTTTATTGATTTACAAGATACCACTCACTACCTCATCCAACTCCTTCTAGAAATGTTTTTTTTCCTCCCCGTCCAAACCCAAATTATAGGAATCTTATGTATTATTTTCATAGAGTTTTGTAATGGCCAGTGAAATTACCGAAGTACCCCTAAAGGAGACATGCGCATAATGCGTCTTCCCAAGCTCCAATGGAAAATTCGAGATCCGATTTACGATCAACGCGAAAAATTGAGTGGAAAAATGGTCTCTATTGGATTTTAGAACGACCGGATTAAAAGATAATTTTTTGATGCAAACCAAAAAATAGTGTTGATGCGAGCCCAAAGCGGGACGCTCCTGGGACGTGCACTTATTTTTTTGAAATAATTTTAACAGAAATTGGGAAAGTCGTTCGAAGAAAGTTTGGAAGAAAATACACTGATCCGTGCCTGAAGCACATAGCGTACCAGTGTAAATTCCAAGGCGAATTTTTCTTTTAAATCGAGAAGGGCATTTTGGACCTTTTCGAACCCCTCCCAAGTTTAATAAATGAATATAAGGATCGTTGTCTTCAAATTAAGGGTTTCCAAATCCATTTTTCTTAGCGTTCAAAGTGAGGGTTCTGAGAGAAGAAAAGAAAAGGAGTTTAAGGTCTATGTATTGAGTGTTCAAGTATGGATTTCTTGAGTATTTTCATATAAAGTATGCCTATCTCTTGTAAATATTCAGGTTGATGATCATCAAAAATATAACTTACTGCATACATGTTTTATTATGAAGTATTTTATACAACTCTGTATGTAATTTGTTAAAGATTGCAAGAATGAACTTAGGAGATGGGTCCAGAGCCTTGATGGTATTAATGTGCTTGTTGGTTGTGGTCGTGGTCCTGAATTGAGTGTTGATGATGCTGTTGATGATATTGGTGTCCTTAGAGTCTTAAAAGGCTTGAGATTTAATTCTAAAAGAATGTTTCGAGTCCGAGAGTTGATTATTGGAGTAATGAGTTGAGTTAAAAATGTCCAATGAGACTAGATGAGGAGTAATCCTGTTGTTTGATGTCTTATGAGCATGTTGAGTCCTGAGGGGAGTATTGAGCACCGAATTGAGTAAGAATATGTCTCACTCGCACTCATTAACTACACGACCAACGTAGGAGAGGATTGAACCGTAAAACCAGATGTTTCCTTAGTCCCAAAAGAGGACTTGATGTTCTTTATTTGTGGATCCACAAATGGGATGTCCTTCACCCCGAAAAGGTAATGGAAGGATGTCGCAACAACATCGTTTCATTGTATCAACACCGACTTATAGGTGATGGTTCTCGATTAGAGAAACTCTCAGATAGGTTCCATACTGATAGTACTCTGATGTTGATGTGATGGTATGAGTCTTGATTGATGTTGATGAGTTATTGTCTACTCCTTATCCTGAGCTGAGATGAGTATCTTATGAGTTGATGTTATTCCATGATCTCCTGTCTATATTGTTTGTATTCAGCCATTTTACATATCGTACATTCCACGTACTGATGCCATTTGGCACTGCATCATTTTATGATGCAGATACAATAAATAGAGGACTTTAGCATACGAATCATTGAGGTCCAGAGTTCCATAGTTCCAGAGATTGGTGAGTCCTCCCCTGCATTTGGAGGATACCATTTATTTCCTTTTAGGTGTTTTGAGTTTATTTCTTTTGTGTTTGTGGTAACCATGGCTTGTTATGGTACCTTCTTAGACGTTTTGAGTAGACACTTCATAGACCTTGAGCCGAGTATTGTTGAGTATTGCATTTCTTCTAAACTGAATCTATTTTGGAGATTATTTATGACATCTACATCCTTTTTCTTAATGTTTTAATGAGTATTCTTCCGCTGTTAAGAAACATGTGATGATGAGGCCAGGTGGTTCTCTTGGGGGACCTCGCCAAGGGTACCCTCATAGGGCGTGATAAACTTGGTATCAGAGCATAGAGTTCAAGTGTCCTAGGGAGTTTACGAAGCTGTGTCTAGTAGAGTCTTTTTTAAGGGTGTGTTGTGCACCACACTTCATAAGTAGGAGGTTATAAAGTGTGTGTAGTAGAGTCTTTTTTATGGGAATATTGTGCTCACACTTCATAAGTAGGAGGCTATAGAAAATTAGGAATGGTTACCCTTCTTTTGTATTCTGAGTTTGTGCGATAGAGTTTAACTCTATGAAAACGCTTTTTTAGTTCGTGCATGACACGTTTGCAGATCATGCCTCCTAAACATATTACTCCCCAAAGAGATGCCTCAGCTCCAAACGCTGAGAATCCCCCACCAGAGGTCCCTACTCAGACGGGGACGTGGAGGCGGTATCAGCCTGCCAGAACTGCTGAGGTTCCACAGGCACCTCCTGCATAGCCAGCCTCCACCATAAAGGCAGACTTTAGGGGAGCAATTACTATGCTCACTCAGCTAGTGGCCTCCCAGAATAACAGTCGAGGTCCATAGGCTCCTAGCTCCAGGTCTCAAGAGCCCACTGCTGCAACCAGGCTCAGGGACTTTTTGAGAATGAACTCGCCAGTTTACACAGGTTCGAAAGTTAAGGAGGACCCACAGAACATTATCGATGAGATGTGCAAGGTCTTAAGGGCAATGCATGTGACTGACGTTGAGGAAGTCGAGCTTGCCTCCTATCAGCTTAAAGATGTTTCCAATGTCTGGTATAACTAATGAAAGGATAGTCGAGGTGAGGATGCTGAACTGGCTGAGTGGGATAAGTTTGAGGCTGCTTTTCTTGAACACTTCTTTCCCTAAGAGCTGAGGAGGCAAAAGTTGATAAGTTCGTAAACCTAAAGCAAGAGGAGATGACCATTATAGAGTACAACCTCAAGTTTATTAAGTTGTCCAGGTATGCTCCAGAGATGCTCCAGGACATGAAGGAAAAGATGAGAAAGTTCGTGTCTGGGTTTGGCAGGCATGTGAAGAAGGAGTGTAAAGCAGCATTGTTGATCCCAAGTATGGATATTCTCGAGGATTATGGTTTATGCCCAGCAAACCGAGGATGATACGAGAGAGACAAAGAATAGCATCTGAGCAAGAAAGCCAAGTCAGCAAGGCATGAGCCTAGCCAGCAGAAGCAGAATAAGAGTGATAAATCCTACTTTTCAGAAGAGTTCTTCTAGTTATGCACCCTCCGCAGTGTGTGCATTCCTCCAGCAAAAAAGGTATGATCAGAAGACTTATGGTCACTAGAATTTTTGGGCTCAGGGTTCTCAATCCCAGGTTAGTGTGACCCAAGGTTCAAGGGGAAATCCATTCTGTGGCAAGTGTGGCAGATTGCACCTAGCGGAGTGTCGTGAGGGCACAAGTGCTTATTATAAGAGTGGACAGACTGGTCATTTCCAGGATGAATGTCCTATGAGAAGACAAGGTGATGGAAGTAATAAAGCATAGTCCTTCGCAGCACCCACAGCTAGCAGTCATCAGAGGGGTACCACTACTAGTGCAGGAGGCGGAACAAACAATCTTTATGCAATGGATAATCGTTAGGACCAGGAGGTGGCACCAGGTGTCGTTACGGGTATGCTTCGAGTCTTTACTTTTGATTGTTATGCATTGCTTGACTTGGGTGCTACTCTAACTTTTGTGACTCCCTACGTGGCTAGTAGGTTCATGGTTCATCCAAAGTATTTGCTTGAACCCTTTTTTGATTCCACTTCTACTGATAAGTCCATTCTAGCTGAGAGGGTCTATAGAGATTGTGTAGTACCCATCTATCATAGGGATACCTTTGCTGACTTGGTAGAGTTGAAGATGGTGGATTTTAATATGATCCTTGGCATGGATTGGCTTCATGCCCATTATGCCTCCATTGATTGTAGGACCCTAATTGGTAAGTTCCAATTGCCTAATGAACCAGTCCTAGAGTGGAAGGGGAGTTATGTTGCATCTAAGGGCAAGTTTATTTCCTATCTTAGAGCCAGAAAGCTAATATCTAAGGGTTGTATTTACCATCTCGTGTGAGTTAAGTCCAATGATGTTGAGCCTTCTATTCTGGAGTAAGTCTCGATTGTAAATGAGTTTCCTGAAGTGTTTTCTAAGGATCTACTTAGAGTCCCTCCTAATAGGGAGATTGACTTTGGGATTGATATTCTCCTCGATACCCAGCCTATCTCGATTCCACCTTATAGGATGGCTCCTTCTAAATTTAAAGAGTTGAAAGAGCAATTGAAAGACTTGTTAGAGAAGGGCTTCATAAGGCAAAGTGTTTCTCCTTGGAGTGATCCTATCCTATTCTCGCGTATGAAAGATAGGTATCTCAGAATGTGTATAGACTATAGACAATTGAACAAGATCATAATAAAGAGTAAGTATCCTCTCCCTAAGATAGAACATCTTTTGGCCAACTTCAAGGTGCAACTTGGTTCTCCAAGATCGACTTCTGATCTGGTTACCATCAGTTGAAAGTGAGGGAATGTGGTATTCCAAAGACAGCCTTTAGGATAAGGTATGACCATTTTGAGTTTTTGGTCATGTCCTTTGGGTTGACTAATGCACCTGCAACCTTCGTGGACTTCATAAATAGAGTATTTAGATAGTACCTTGACATGTTCGTGATTGTATTTATTGATGATATCCTGGTATACTCTAAGCATGAGAAGGAGCATGCCAATCATCTTAGAGTGGTTTTACAACTCTCAAAGACCATGAATTGTATGCAAAGTTCTCGAAATGCGAGTTTTGTCTCAAGTCAGTGGCCTTTTTAGGTCATGTTGTCTCGGGCAATGGTATTCGAATGGATGACCAGAAGATTGAAGCCGTTAAGAACTGGCCCAGACCGACATCTCCAACTGACATAAGAAGTTTCTTGGGATTGGCAGGCTACTACCTTTGATTTGTTGATGGGTTTTCTTACTTATTTGCACCATTGACCAAGCTTACTCAGAAAAAGGCCAAGTTTCAATGGTTTGATGAATAGGTGAAAAGTTTTCAAGAGCTGAAGACTAGACTGACTACAACACCAGTTTTGACTTTGCCCAATGAGACAGAAGACTTTGTGATATATTATGATGCATCCAGAGTTGGACTGGATTGTGTGCTGATTTCGAGAGGAAAGGTGATATCCTATGCTTCCAGAAAACTTAAGATTCATGAGAAGAACTATCTGACTTATGATCTTGAGTTGGCAATAGTGGTGTTCGCGCTTAAGATCTAGCTCCACTACTTGTATGGAGTTTATATGGATGTTTTCACAGACCACAAAAGCTTGCAATATGTCTTCTATCAGAAAGAGCTCAACCTGTGGCAGAGGAGGTAGCTGGAATTTCTCAATGATTATGACATGAGCATTTTCTACCACCCAGGTAAGGATAACATCGTCGCTGATGCTCTTAGCAGGTTATCTATGGGCAGCACTGCCCTTGTGGAGCAAAGGAAGAAAGATTTGGCTAAGGAAGTGCACAGATTGGCTCGATTGGGAGTACAACTTGAAGAAAATAATGAATGGAGGGCCAAGGTTCAGAATGGGTCTGTTTCATCTCTAGTGTTAGAGGTAAAGGAGAATCAAGACCAAGATCCTGTCCTACTCCAATTGAAAGAAGCTGTCCATAAGCAAAAAGTGATGATCTTCTCCAACGGGAGAGTTAGGGCGTTGAGATACTAGAGTAAGTTGTGTGTGCCCGAAGTTGATGGTATTCGGGAGAGAATCATGGCTGAAGCTCATAGCTCAATATATACTATTCATCCCAGCTCCACCAAGATGTACCATGACATGAGGGAAGTCTATTGGTGGAATGTGATGAAGAGGGATTTTGCTGAGTTCGTCTCTAAATGTCCCAACTATCAGTAGGTCAAGGTTGAGTATCAAACACCATGTTGATTGGCTCAGAGCTTTGAAATTCCTGACTAGAAGTGGGAGATGATCAACATGGACTTCACTACCGGTTTACTAAGGTCCCGAAAGCAACATGATTCGATATGGGTGAGCCCACTTCTTGGCAGTCAAGACAACTAATACTGTAGAGGAGTATGCTAAGTTGTATATTCGTGAGATTGTGAGGTTACGTGGGGTTCTCTTGTCTATCATCTTAGATAGAGGAGCTCGATTCACCTCCCAATTTTGGAGATCTTTTCGGAAGGGATTGGGTACCAAGGTAAATCTGAGTACAACCTTCCACCCCAAACAAATTGTCAAGTAGTGTGCACCATTCGGACATTGGATGATATGTTAAGGGCTTGCATCCTTGACTTCAAAGGGAATTGGGACAATCACTTGCATTAATCAAAGTTGCGAATAACAATAATTATTCCACTTTGGTAGCTTATTGAACAAAAGTGGTGATATGGAGTCCAATAGCATTCCGTTAGATAGGAACAGAATGTAAGTATCCAAATGGGCCTTTATGAAGCTTTGTATGGGAGAAGATGTAGATCACCAATTTGGTGGTTTGAGGTTGGGGAAGTTGAGTTGATTGGTCTTACCCTTGTCCACCGATCTATGGAGAAGGTGAAGGTTATTAGGGAGAGGTTGAAGACTGCCTAGAGTTGCTAAAAGTCTTACACCAATGTGAGAAGTAGGGATTTAGAATTTGACATAGATGATTGGGTGTACTTGGAGGTGTCACCTATGAAGGGTGTCATGAGGTTTGGAAAGAAAGGAAAGTTGAGTCCTCGCTATATCGATCCCCATCAAATTGTGAGGAGAATTAGGAAGGTTTCTTATGAGTAAGAATTGCCTTCCAAGTTAGATAGGATTCATCCGGTGTTCCACGTTTCGATGCTGAAGAAGTGCTTGGGAGACCCTACTTTGGTGATCCCTGTTGAGAGTACCAGAGTAAAGGATAGCCTGTACTATGAGGAAATTCCCATCCAAATCCTTGATCGTCAGGTTCGTAAGCTGAGGAACAAAGATACAACCTCTGTCAAAGTTCTGTGGCGGAACCAATTCGTTAAGGAAGCTATATGGGAAGCTGAGGAAGCTATGAGAACCAAATATCTGCATCTATTTGTGCCAAATATGATAATGTCGAAGGTGATGTTCCTATACTTAACTTAATCGGTGTTTCCATTTTCGAGTTGATGTGCTTATTCTTGAGTCTGGGTAGAGTTATATAGGTTGATGAAAAGTTGAGAGTTTGAGTTGTTGAGTGAGTATTTAGATGAGTCTTGAATCTACTCGTGCTTTATTTCCACCTTTACTTATCATTCGAGGACAAATGATCTTAAGGGGGAGATAATGTAATGCTCGGTGAAATTACCGAAGACCCCAAGAGGAGAGACGTGCGTATAACGCGTCTTTTCTAAGCTCCAATGGAAAGTCTGAGACCGAATTTCCGATCAACACAAAAAATTAAGCGGGAATATGGTCTCGATCGAATTTTAGAGCGACCGAATCAAAAGATAAGCTTTCAATACAAATCGAAAAATAGTATTGATGCGTGCCCAAGGTGTGACGTGCACTTACACTTATTTTTTTTAAAAACATTTGACAGAAATTGGAATACTCATTCAGATAAAGTTTGGAAGAAAATACACTGATCCGTGCCTGAGCGCGTCCCGGACCAGTGTAAATTTCGAGGAGAATTTTACTTTTAAATAGGGAAGGGCATTTTGGACCTTTACCAACTGCTCCCAAGTTTAATAAATGAATATAAGGATCGTTTTCTTCAGATTAAGGGTTTCAAAATCCATTTTTGTTAGCGTTCAAAGTGAGGGTTTTGAGAGAAGAAAAGAAAAGGAGTTTAAGGTCTTGAGTTTAGAGTTGAGATTCTTGAGAAGATTGGTGTTGGTTTACATCCCAGGTATGTAAGGCTAACTTAAAACATGGAATTATTCTTCCATGAGCCCCTTAAGTAAATTAAATTGATAGATGAATGTATTGAGTGTTCAAGTATGGATTTCTTGAGTATTTTCATATTATGCCTATCTCTTGTAAATTTTCATGTTGAGGATCATCAAAAAAATTTAACTTACTATATACATGTTTTATTATTAAGTATTTTATACAACTCTATATGCTATTTTGTTAAACATTGCAAGAATGAACTTAGGAGATCGGTCTAGAGCCTTGATGGTATTAATGTGCTTGTTGGTTGTGGTGGTGGTCCTGAATTGAATGTGTTGATGACGATGTTGATGAGATTGATGTCCTTAGAGTCTTAAAGTGTTTGAGATTTAATTTTAAGAATGTTCCGAGTTTGAGTGTTGATGATTGGAGTAATGAGTTGAGTTAAAAATGTCCAATGAGACTAGATGAAGAGTAATCTTGTTGTTTGATGTCTTATGAGTATGTTAAGTCCTGAGGGGAGTATTGAGCACCGAAATGAGTAAGAGTAAGTCCCGCTCACACTCATTGAATATGTGGCCAGCCTAGGAAAGGATTGAACCGTAAAATTGAATGTTTCCTTAGTCCCAAAAGAGGACTTGATGTTCTTTATTTGTGGATCCACATATGGGACGTCCTTTACCCCGGAAGGTAATAGACGGAAGTGGCAATGACATCATTTCGTTGTATCATCACCAGCTCATAGGCGATGGTTGTCGGTTAGAGAAACTCTCAGATGGGTTCCACACTGAGAGTACTCTAATGTTGATGTGATGGTATGAGTCTTGATTGATGTTGATGATTTATTGTCTACTCCTTATCCTGAGACGAGATGAGTATCTTATGAGTTGATGTTATTCCGTGATATCCTTCCTATATTGTTTGCACTCAACCATTTTACATGTTGGACATTCCATGTATTAATGCCATTTGTTGGTGCATCGTTGTATGAAAGATACAACAGATAGAGGACTTCAGCAGATGAATCATTGAGGGTCAGAGTTCCATAGTTCCAAAGATTTATGAGTACTCCCCTGCATTCAGAGGATATAGTTTATTTCCTTTCAGATGATTTGAGTTTATTTCTTTTGAGTTTGTGGTAGCCATGGCCTATCATGATACCTTTTTAGACGTTTAGAGTAGAGGCTTCATAGACCTTGAGCCGAGTATTGTTCAGTATTACATTTCTTCTAGAGTAAATCAATTTTTGAGATTATATATGAAATCTATGTAATTTTTCTTAATATTTTACTGAGTATTATTCCGCTGTTGAGAAAGATGTGATAATGAGGCCAGATGGTTCTCTTGGGGAATCAACAATGGTTCTCCAAGTGCCGGCCACTCCAAAGGTATCCTCCTGGGCATGACAAGTTTTTATTTTTGGACTAACATTTTGTAAACTAGTGTTCTTCTATTTATAGCGTTCATCCCGATTTAGGGGTCTTCAAGAAGAAAATAGTGGTTGTAGACAACATGGTGATAAAAGATGACACTTCAGACTTGAATCTTAAGCAAATTGTGGATAATACCAATAACTACATGAAGAGGGATAGAGCTCAAATCACTCATTATTACCATAGAGGGAAACCAAGTAGTAGATCATCTTGTTAAATTAAACTTACTTGAAGCAACGATCAAAATTTGATGATCCATTCCTTCAAACATCTTTTTAGAAAGGCTAGGGATGTATTTCAACTTGATAAATGTCATTTGTTATCACTCTCATTCTATGAAATAAAACCATGGAGAAAGAACAACAACGTACAAATAAAACATTGAGTTGGCAGATGAGAAGAGGAAGTGGAGAACCAGACAACGGTTTGTGTAAACAATGTCATGGTGGAACACAAGACAACTACTTTGAAAAAAATAAATGTATAACATTAAGAGCATGGTGGAAACTATCTATGCAATTAAATCGGAAACTTTTTGGAAATATCTTCTTTCAAAACCACACATTTTTATGTTAGCAAACTTTCATAATTTTGCCAAACAAACTAAAATTTAACTAATCAAACAAATATGAAGTCTCAAAATGTAGTCTATCAATATAAAAAGATAATATGAATAACAACTTTCACGTTCTTAAGATTTTCCTAATTCACAAAGAAAGCACACATCATCCTTCAAATATTTGTCAAAGTTTAAATCTCCAAAACATAAAGGAACAACGTGAAACTAAACCATCATAAGAAATCCAATGCTACTCTAATTTGTAAAATTGTAGAGCTTAAAAGATTATGAACAGAAGCCACTGCCTCAGCAAGTTGTTCCCGGGACACTAAATTATTTATTGGCGCAAATTAACTTTTGAAAAGCTATGGTCAAGATAGAATCATCTTATGCATTTTCATAATTTTTAATTTGTTTGGCAAAATTATGAAAATCAACTTCCGTAAAAATGTGTGGCTTGCTTCTAGCAGAATCTGTTAGATGTATTGGACAAATTACTCTGGAAAGTGTTGCCATTTTTGGTCTCTTTTTGGGAGATAGAGGCTTGATACACTGTGAAAAGTCATATTAAGCTTTTCTTTGGTCCATTTAGTGGTGGAGCCTTGTGCTTGATGTAGCTGGATTAGTCCAGCTAGTCAAACACGAGACAGGAATGATTAAGAATTGAGACCAGATAGTTAAACAAATAGAACATATATTATAGGCATTGGCTTGTATATTATCATGCCAAATTTCTTGATTGACAAATATGAATTTCTTGATTAGTTTAATGTTTTTCTTTTTGCGACAATATTAAAAGAAAAATCTATTTTAAAAGTGGAGTTTTGGGAGTATAGTGTCCACTTGTAAAATAGATTTTTCTTTTAATATTGTCGCAAAAAGAAACACATTAAACTAATCAAGAATACATATTTGTTAATTACGAAATTTGGCATGACAACATACAACCCAATGCCTAAAATACATTTTTTAATTGTTTAACTATCCAGCCTCAGTTCTTAATCATTTTTGTCTCAAGTTCTTAATCATTCCTTTCTGGTGTTCGACTAGCTGGACTAATTCAGCTCCACTAAGCACAAGGCTCCACCACTAAATGGGCCAAAGAAAAGCTTAATATGTCTTTCCACACTATATCAAGCTTCCACCTCCCAAGAAGAGACCAAAAATGGCTGCACTTCCCAGAGTAGTTTGTCCAATGCATCTATTATTTTAGAAGTAACCCACACATTTTTACTTAAGCAGATTTTCATAATTTTTCCAAACAAACTAAAAGTTACGGAAATGCAAAAGATGATTTTATCTTGACCGTGGCTTTTCAAAAATTGATTTGCACCAATAATGATTTAACGTCCCAGGAACAACTTCCTAAGGTAGCGTCTTTTGTTCATAATCTTTTGAGCTCTACAACTTTGCAAATCAAAGCAGCATTGGATTTCTTAGATTAAGGATTATGATGGTTTAGTTTCAAGTTGTTCCTTTATGTTTTGGAGATTTAAACTTAGACAAATTTCATAAGGATGATGTGTTGTTTGTTTGTGGATTAGGAAAATCTTAAGACCGTGAAATATGTTATTCATATTATCTTTTTATATTGATAGACTAAATTTTGAGACTTCATATTTGTTTGGTTAGGAAAATCTTCTATATTGATAGAGAGAAAAACGACTAACATATTCTACTAGAAGCAAGCCAGATTGAAGTTGATTCTCTCCTAGAAAAAAATTTGTGAAATTAAAATGTAATTAGAAAGCACTAAGAAGTCACCAAGTCTAGTTCAGTCAGATCAAATATATCCTCTCAAAATTAGTCCTCAAATGTCTCTCCTTTCTATTTCACAAGATCCTTTTTAAACCTACATATCTTACTTGTGGAAATGTACACACAAATCCCTCAATTGGAGAAAGTTATCTATTGGTAATTGATATGGATGCTCCAGAAATATTCCAGGAAAGAAAGAAAATTTCAAGTTCTTAGAAAAATTGATGGTGGTAACATAAAATTTGGTGATAATGCTATACGTGGAGTAGTTAGAGTTAGATCAACCACCAACAGCCCCTCATGCGACTTAACCAAAGTATGCCTGGTTGATGGGCTAAAGCATAATTTGCTCAACATAAGTCAATGATGTGATGTTGGCTTTAAGTATTGTTTAAAGCTAGACAACATAGTATCAGCAATCTAGCAAAACAATCACTATCATTACAAGATACTACCAAAAAACTTTGGCTGGATTGAAGTCTCTTTGATCATTTCTGTAATACCTCAAAAGTTAGAATAAGAAAGAAAAGTTGCAAAAATTTTGCTGGTGTAGAGTTTACAATCCATTCTACGGCTCGTAAATGGTTCCATGGGGCATTAAGCGTTTTCGTGGAACCTGCTAGATATTTCAAAAAATTGGGCATGAAATCATGAAAATGGTTTATGGGGTTGTACAAGGAACTATGACTTGTAGAAAGAGGTCATATATAGAAGTAGTTCTTAAGTTTGGGAAAATGAGAATTCTCTAAATGTTTTATATAAACTAGTAGAATGGGTCATAGCACCATGTACGAGTCATAGAAAGGGCCCATA
Source organism: Solanum medicagineum (assembly GCA_026153255.1). NCBI lineage: Eukaryota > Viridiplantae > Streptophyta > Magnoliopsida > Solanales > Solanaceae > Solanum > Solanum medicagineum. The sequence goes on along the minus strand of JAPFFP010045003.1, from coordinate 2,495 downwards.
GAACAACACAAAACTTAAAAAATATTTTGAAAAAGGGGCAGAATCTACAAAAGGTTTTTACAACTCGTAGAATAAACTACAAGTCATAGATAGGAGCCAGTGAAAATGGACCAAAATACATAGCTGCGGTACTTTCTCTACGGACCAAAAGGATGGTCTGTAGAATATTTTATGGCTCGTAAAAGTCCAATCGTACAAAATCTCAAAAATTCTAGATATGAGGTTAGAAACCACAAGAGGGATTCTATGGACCGTAGAATGGACTAAGGTTTGAAGATCCTAGTGTAGATCCATCCCTCAATTTTTAAATGAGGGATATTTCAGATATTTCCTATTCTTCTAACCCCTAAACTACATTGTTTTGGACCAACAAACCATGATTTAAGAAAGATTCACCTGTTACTTCTATTTCAAGTTACTCTCCCAAAGAAATAGGCCTGCAGATACTCAACAATCAACTCATGCAAATCATGAGTCAATTACTAAAGTTGAAAAATCAAATGTTCCATGAAAATGGAGATAAAACATAATTTTTTCAAATGATTCTATCATTGGTGATTTAAATGAGAAAAGGTAAACATGAGTTTCTTTAAAGAAGCAAACATCAATAGCTCTCCAAATCTCAAATGGAAATCAATCACATAAATGAGGCATGGAGAATAAATCCTGGATACAAGCCATGAAAATAAGCTTGATCGATTCGACAGAAATCAGGTTTTGGTCCTTACTAAAATACCAAAGAACTTCTAAATCGTTAGAACAAAATGGGTATCTCAAAATAATCTAAAAGAAGAAGGTAAAATAATTAGAAATGAAGTGAGACTTTTCACTTAAGGATACTCATAAGAATCCATTCATATACCATTAGTTCTAAATAGTTTTATAAAAAGAAGAAGTTATTTTCAAACAACCTCCTAGCTTTAAGAATTCCTCTTGCCCCTGTCTTATGTTTAAACAATCAAAAATGTTCTATAGTCTAAAACAAGCTCCAATGGCTTGAATATGAGAGACCTAACTCTCTTAAAAATAACTTTCAAAGAAGTGGGATAAATACCACTCTTTTTATTCAAAAGACTCTCTAGTTTATTCAAAATATATGTGAATGATATTACCTTTAGAAACTCTAGCCGCTCTTTAAGTGAGAACCTTGAAAATTTATGATAGTAGAATTTAAGAAGGGTTTTATCGGAGAAGTCACTTTGGGGTCATTTGGTAGAGTGTATCTCATATCACTATATACGAAAGAATACCAACCAATGCCCCAGCGATGAGCCTCTACTATGCTACTGGAGTCATATCAAGGATAGCCAACGTGGCAATCTGGCTTAATCATCTATCACACATGATAAGGAGCGAATCAATCCACCAAGCCCGACAACCACAACAGTCACTAGTGTAACAACTAGTCACGATATCATCTTAATATAACAGACTACTTATAGCTGGGAATACAACCCCAAAACCACATATATATGTCTCTGTGTGTCTATATACATATATATATATATATATATATATGTACAAATGTATGTATCATAGCTAAACTCATGAACAACACCTAACTATATATTTCAGCTCAACATGCATATATTCCAACTTAGTCCAAGGTGTAGGAAATCCAAGCCTACCCGGAAGAAATTTCCTCGCATCCTGAGTCAATCCGCCTGAGCTTTTCCACTCCTAATCACTTCTCAATGCTGCTCAGCTGTCAAAAAGCATAATTCACAAGGTTAACACGGTCACATTGGTTGTAACATCTCAAAAAATGGGTGAAATTATATCAATAGAGCCTAAAATGAGAAAAAAATAGGACCCACACCTAACATCTCGAATCAATCCCAATACAATGATCCATACATCACCCCAAGTCTACAGTCATAATTTTAGCCCAAAATGGACCCCAGAAGGCCAAAAAATGACTTAAAATTGAGGTTATATTCTTTACTGAAAGATATTTCTTTCAAAATCTTCTCGATCAAATTTTACATAAACCAGTTAAATTTATCAGAATTCGGGCATACCATAGTGTTCCTCTCAGAAAATAGAACAATTTAGACTCAACCTTTAGTTAATTTCGTCATGAATCGATTGGGATATGATAGCATAAAGTTTTCATACATTTAAGAGGGAATAACCAATTAAAATAGTGATTTACCACAAAATGTGTGCCAAAACTGAAATTTGACACTTCCACGACGTTCCTCATGAAAATCTTTACAACGTATTCTTTTAAATCACTCAAATTGAAAAAATGAGCTCAGAATAGCGGTGCGAAGTTAATATTTATATATGCATGCATTGACCTGGAAGCTATATATTCACATGGGAATGGTGACACGCCCCTGACACATGGTAGGTTTGAATCACACCACATGTGTTGGGGCTGCTTTCATGAGCTCTCTGGGTATGCTACTGCCATATTGCCTACAGAGGAGAAGCGAATCTGATGCTTTGTCAGAGGTCTGCAGACTCAATTGCAGACTAAGACATTCACT